>JANHGB010016785.1:0-104675 GCA_026283785.1 Coracopsis vasa
ATTGCATTTAAGCTTCCTTCTAAAAAAAAACAAAAAAAAAAAAAAAAAAAAAAAGAAATAAAAAGGATATTCATCCCAAATAAGGGAAAAGTGAAGGAATATTGTCTTTATCTCCCTGGCTATATCCCAATTTCACTGTAAAGTTCATGCAGTTTCCCATCCATTCTTGGTACTAAAACACTATCAATGCTTTTTATTTCTCCCACTCTATCTCTTTCTCTTTGCCCTTTTAACCTTGCTAATAGGCGCAATTACCCAGATGAATTGTAATCTTGTAAAACATAGCCATGGTCTGCTTGCAAAACAAAAGCAATGCTAGATAAGTGGAAATTAAACATTTGCCACCCACTAACTGATAAAGAATAATAGCTCTTTGCTTATGGTAGTCTATCATCTGATTTACAACCAGAACAAACAATCCTGTTAGGGGAGTTTTGTTCGTTGTTTGGTTCGGGTTTTTTATTTCCTGCTATTGTTTTGCTCTCCCAATCTGTATACGTAGCTCTTAAGAGCAAATGGTAAAATCTGAGAGCAAAGAGCTTCGTGTAGACCATCTTTTTTATGGCTCTCCTTCCTGCCAACAGCATATAAAAACATAGACCAGAACATTTACAAAAATCTTTCTCTTATTTAAAAAAAATATATGGAATAATGTTATCTGAAAATTGGCCAGTTTAAATACTTGATCCTGTGACTGTTTATGTTTTCTGTTCATTACATGCAACTAAATAAAAATTTGAAAATAATCCTTTTGTTGATAATGTACAAATAATAAAATTCAACTCCTATTAAAAAAAATTCTGCACATTTTGGTGGGAAAAGTTTCTGACTCTTAACAAGGAACAGTCTGTTTTCATATTTTTATATAACAATCTGGTGAGTTTCACTCTGAAAGATGTTCTGAAAGGTCTGAAACTTTTCCATTATCCTCCAGTGCAGACAGTATTATTAGCAAAAGCTGCAGGTGAATGCCATTGCGTACATTTAGATGGACTCACTATACAATCAGAAAAAAATACAAAAACATAGGAAAAAAAAACCCTGTGTAAAAAGATGCACGTACACACACAAAATCACTTATCAGTGCTGTTTTTCAGCTCTTTTATAACTTCATGATGCTGTTTGATGAAATGCTCATTTTGGGAATAGGATAATAGTGTTACCCTCATATGAGATATACACTATCTCTTCCAGTCCCCAGACTTTTCAATACAATTCTGTAGCTTGGCATCACAATGTCAAGGATTGACTTCACATGGGATCTCAAAGAGTGTTTTGTAAGTACAGCTGTATCTCAACTTTTTATAGGCAAAAGTTTAAAGATGTTGTAAAACAAGCAATGTCCAATTGTTTATAGCCTACAGTCTTACGAATTTAATTATTTTAAAAAAAAAACATTTATGATCATCAGCACACAACCTCTTGATTTTTTATTTCTAAACAGCGAGTTTCCTCCTAAATGGGAGAGGTCAGGCTATCCTCAACTAAAAACCCTACAGTTACTCCATAGATTTTTCAACTTATCCTGAAATCAGGCTGCCTTAATTTTTGGTGGACCTTAAAGCACTGTAGCTCTCAGGCCTTATTCTGAGGTACGAAGCACTGTCAGATATACCATCTTAATAACTAACCCATGACAGCCCTAACCATTTCCATGACAGCCCATTTATTTCTACTGTTGTGCAGTGGTTAACTGTGGTTAACTGCAACTCAGTCATGCCAGCCAGCCAGATCTGAGGCTGCACTGTGAACAGGGCGATTAACCTGAAACCAGAATTTATTGAGTAGTGCCTGTTAAATGCTGTTTATATTTTTTCACCCTGAGGTGTTTTCACTGCAGAACACTACAAACAATTGCATTGACATTGCTGAAGAGGAACACAGTGAGAGTTGGGGATAGTGATAAGGTAACAGGTATTGCCCAAGCTAGTATTGCATCTAATTTGTGATCAACACAATATGTGTGATGACCTCTCCGGAGAAGTAAATGGATAAATGCTAGAAGTGCAGAAGAGGAAGTCAAATCTGTAAGGAAATTACACAGGCAGTTTACATTAAATATGTTTACTTCTTAAAGAACAAATTCTTGAAGCTACAATATAAAAATCACAGATCCTGCTTTGAGGAGTACTTTTCTTAGAAAAAGCAGGAGACACAAAGTACATACCAGTTTTGCTGTAATCAAGATAGGTTCTTCCATTAGCCTTTTCTCTGTGCTGTAATGTATTATTAAACACTTAAAGGTATTGCTGATTGAATGTACTACAATAATAGCATAGCTGGAAAAGAGCTCTACTTCTTTTTCAGGATAATTTATTCCATATTAGGCCAACTGGAAAGCTTTTCAAAGACTGTCAGCAGCATTAGCTCTTTTTTGTTGAGGCAAAATCAAGAGTATTGGATGTGTATTGATCTGATGCAAATTCTCCAGGCTCTGAAAGCAATTTGATCTGGGATTTCTTATCAGCACTTTGGTGTCATTCCTTATATTATTTATATATCTGGATAAAAGTCATTGATGCTTTAAAAAACCTCAAAGAGACAAACAAATGAATGGGAACGTAATATAATTTACATTTTATTCATATTTATTTGATATGTGGTTTCTTTTATATTTAGATGCTTAGGTTTACACCACAGAGGTAATCAGTGTTAAAATTTACTTGCCAAGAATATTCTTGAAGCCTTCCTCTAGTCTAGATCTTGGCTGCTGTTGCCTCATACACATTATGATCCTGAAGTATTTAATTACTAATATGTCTGGGCTCAGTCAAGAGCCTGTTTTGGGGGGCATGTGTTAATCTCATCTAAATGCATATATGAACTATTTTGGAGAGTCTATAGGTGAGCAATTACAAGTCTCAGAGGATGGAGGCACTTAGCACTGAAGCATAAACTCTTTATAAAGAAATTACAGTGTTGAATAACAGCCTTGAGGAGTTTACTCTTAACCATGATTATTTTGTGAATCTAGTTTATAACAAACAGCTGTAACTGTAACTGAGATGACAAAAATGAATGCCCTGTCTGAATGGTTCCAGTAAGCAACCAAAACCTCTCACATCAGTTTTTCCTTGAAAAGAGAAGATACCCACAGCCACTGAAACTGGCGAGGCCCTCCTTCCAGTAATGGAGTCATTTGCAAGCTAGTCAAATACATAGGATGAAGGCTGGTCTGCAGACATGACTTCTACATCCCAAGAAAGGGGAGGTTCTTTGTAATTTATTGGGAGGTATATCAAAACTTTTCACAAAAAATTTAGAGATAAATTGGAAGGAAAATCCAGATCTGAGTTGAATCCCTGGAAGGCTCCAAGGAAAAAATCTGTCTATAAAAACAAGTACATTTCCCAGGGAGTGGGATGCTTCTGTGGAAGACAGCCACAGAGAGAATCCCAGCCCCAAACAGCCACAAAAACATCGAGCAGAGAGCTGGACTGCATGAAGCATCTTTCTGATTTGATCTGTCCCTAAGTAGACTGTAACGGTGGGTTTTGCTTTCACTTCATTGCGTATCTGAATAAAATGTTTGAATGTTATTATTTAGTATGTATGAAGTATGTATATTTAATATGAATATGTATCATAAGTAAAATATGATATCATATTTTGATCTGTATTTTACCTTATAGTGGACTACTGTGATTTCCAAGCAAGTAGTGGATTGCTATGATATCCAAGCAAGTAGTTAGCACGAAGATATTCCTGACCCAGGACAGAGTATGTCTACAAAGTTAAGTTTCAAAATACCTTGAGATGTTCCCTGCTCCCCAGAATACTGCTTTTCTGCCAGAAAAGCAGTGCAGACCTGTTTAAGATCACTTTTTTCCAAGACAGGAAATGGAGAAATAAAACAAGTAAGAGGCATGCCTAATTTCCCAAAATCTCAAGGGAGCTTGTAGTAGACTAGGTCCTTCTGTAGAGAGATAACTCTGACTCATGTGACTATTGATATCATGTCAGGAAAGAAAAGTTATAATAAATATTCATCAGCAGTTCTATCAAAATTTTATCTTTGAAAGGTCGGAGTCATCACATGCTATTATTTGACCACTAGTGCAGAATCTGGCCCATATTAGGAAGATAAAATTTTCTTATTGGCAGACATATCTGCTGTCAGGAAATTCTCAGCCCTATCATAAATGACATCTTGATTTGCTAATTTTTAAAGTTAAGCAAGAAGCTTGGAGTTTTGGTAGATGAGAGACAGCATGCTCAGCACTTTACATTAAGGACCTAGCCTGCAAGGGAGACCTTAAAAACTAAGCCTGAAATAGTAACGTGAATTTCACAAAAATATTCCTAGTACATTTTTCACAAACATCAGGGATATCAGATTTTGAAAAACAGTCAAAATTAGATGTTTATTTAACTTCCAGGAATGCTTACTAAATTGGAGTTGAAGTTACTTCTTCAGTGCTTTCTTGAATTTGGCTTTAAGTCAAATTTAACTTTTCTGTCCATTTTAGATTACTACTTATATATGTTATACTTGCACATTGGACCTGAAAGGCAAATATAAGGATAATGAAGTATGGATTTATTGACATCAAAGGGAGCTGTGTCACTGATGTAAACAATTTCACCAGGATTCCCACTTTTAATCTAAAGTTAGACCAGAAGTACAACAAAGAATAAGAGAGCATGTCAATGGAAACCAATGGTAGGAAAACAGACTTGCTTCAGAAAATAGTACTGTTTTAACTCCCACTACAAATCTACAGCAATCTTTATTAATTAATAAATTTACAATCTTACTGATGGTTTATATCTGTGTGATAAAATATTCATTGATAGTATTATACTTTGGTATCACAATCTTAAGCAGCGTGCTCAAACAAACAAGAATGATCCAGTTCTATGAGTCATATTACATAGTATGTAAACATGCTGAGGATTTTTTTATATATATTGTCTCAGAATTTAAACTGCAGTCAATCAATGGAATCCATTTTATACATTCAATAATGTGTGATTTGGGCCCCTGGTACTTTGATAGAGTTGCAGTGGGTCAGAAATATCTTCTCCCTCAACAAAAAAGACCACTTAGATAAATCTGATTACAGAAACCATGTCAAGATTAGCCAGTAGCATTGCAGAAAACAGAAACCTGCAAGTACTTTGGTCTTCCAAATGGCTCTTCCCTAAAGCAAGTGGACTTACATGGACTTACATATAAACTACGCCTCACCATACTGCCAATAATAATGCATTGCCATGTACAGAATTAGGCTATTACAAGTACGTTATAAAATGCTCTATTTTTTCATCCTAATTATAGATGTATTAGAAAAAAATAGAAACAATGACTTATTAAAACAGTATTGCTAAATTTTTAGAGAAATCCCAATGAGGAGTCAAGGTAGATATTTGGTAGAAATAAACACCGGTAAGAAATAGAAAGGAAATTCCCTATGAGTGAGAAACTGGATGGAAGTCAATGTCTGTTCATGAGCTGGCACGCTCGCTTGAACAACTGAACAAATTTCAGTAGCTCTGGTAGTTCTGCAAACAATTAAACAACAATTAGCTACACATAGCTGAAAAAAGAAAATAATATATTTTTCAAAGCTAAAGATCACATGGATGAGTTGATAGCTTTCTGGTAGCGAATTACTAGCAACTAACAAAAGTAATTCCTGGTACATGCTCAAAGGCAGTTTCATCATGTTTATTCATCTTGTAATCTTTAAAAAAAACAAAACAAGAAATAACTTTGTATTGGGGGTGGGCATTTTGCTGATCACTTCTGAGTAAAGTCATTATGCAAATGCACAATCACATATTTGGCAGACAGAATTTACTAGAGCGGAAATACTCATTTCATTAGCTTATCACGTTGTGCAATGTTTTCCAATACCTACTTCTGCTTATAATTAACAAAAAATAAATCAAAAGTTCGGTTTTGTAAAAGTCTCACAGCTGGCCCTTCATGAATCTAAAATGCCAATAGTTATCAAGAATTGCAGATACGCCTTAGTGAGAACATTCTGACTGTTTTGGTCAAACTGTTTCAGAAATATGGTTTTAATAGGGTTTTTCTAGGGGAAACGTTGAGTGGTAATGCTTGAATTTTAAACTCAGACTTCAAATTAAAAAGCAAATGTGGGAAAATAGGTGGAATCTGTGCTGCTAAACACTAACCATAAAGTTCACACCCTTGAGAATATTTCTAGTACCACAAAAATATTCTCACAAGTGAAATAATATTTCTTTGTTCACTGTTAATCAAAAGCTTCCAAGAGAGCCATTTTTATAGATGAAGGGGAGGAGGGGACACCTTTGAAAAATATCAGCCAGTCCATAAATCAAATGACACTGTGCATTACAGAAAGGAAGATTCATCCTAATTGCCTGCATATTACAGAAAAGGAGATAGAGGTCTTCTAGAGGTTACATGGGCCCATCTTTAAATTTTCTTGTCTCTTGTCAAACAAACTCACATGTGCCTATTTTCAAAATGTGATTTTCAGCTCTTCAGAACACTCTCCATGTCCAAAGTCTCAGTGAGCAGCAGGACTGAAATATAAAGCTATCTTTTTTCTCTGGAATGTTTTCTTCTGATCATAAAGTCTTAAAACATAAAGCTAGAAAGCGAATAAAAAGGTTGTTCATTAAGCTCTCTACCTCCACCAAGCAGGATCAAACTGCATGTCAGTTATTCCTGGCAGATATTTCTCTCAATTCACTCTTCAATCCCTTAGTAATGAAACCCTTTTGCAAGAATCTATTCCAATGCTTATTTAACCTTGTGATTAGCCATCACATTTTACTGAAATCTAACAAAAAACTTTCATGCTGCAGTTAATTCATTGCTTCTTGCTTTATCCACAGCAAACTGCCTTAGAGGAAACACTTTACGTATTTAAATAGTTAACATGCTTCCTTCTTGTTTCCTCCAGATTCAACACAGATTTAATCCATACAGTCATTTCCCAGTTTCCTATGTTCTGATCATGTTGGCCTCCCACCCAATCACTGTCTCCAAGATCCCATCCTTCCAGAAAGAGTGGTGCCCCGAGGCTGACACCACCAACCAGCTTCAAGGCACTTGCATCTCTGAGTGAAAGAGATTGCATACGTTGTTGCATCTACAGCAGTCCACACTGACAAATTTTAGCATGACGTTAGCTATAAACTAGGCTTATTTGTGATCAGTATCAGCCAAACTGATGGTGTCCTGTCCTGTGTCCTGGGGCAGAAATGCAATACCATGATGCTCCCCAGGCTAATGCTTACCTTGAAAGGTCTTGCTGACTCCCCCAGGAGGATGCCATCTACCAAGCTAGTATGAACACTCTCCAAGCTATTATCCGGCTAGCTAATTAAAATAGTTGACAGTTAACCGCTGAAAATTGCTGGGTATAATCTCTGAGTCTGAATTCATCTTCTAATGATTCATCTTGTGTCTAGACTGTATTTCCTTTGCTTTAAATAGCTTTACTAATGCAACAATATTAAATACCTTTTCTCCACCAACAAGGGTTATTAGTTAGCTAGTCCTGGATGGAAATTAAAAAGATTTTGTATTTTTTGTCAGGCTTCTGTTGACTACAACTTATTTCCTTTTGTTACTCTCCTTTTTCAAAGCTTACAAATATTTGGCTTGATTTTTAGTTCCAGTATTTTTCCATGCATTGAAGCAAAGCTGACTCATCGATAATATTTCTTATGCAGTCCCTTTAAAGATAGACACTAACTTTATTGTTTTGTGCCCTTCTGAAGTAATACCTAATGTCCCAGATGTCAAAAAAATCTGTTCAGTTTTACTGCTAGACAAACTGTAAGTACTAACAAACTCTCTGCTTGGTCCTGTTAGACCAAGTAAAAAAAAATATATATTCAATTTTTCACTTAAATCAAAATTAGACATATGGGCATAATTCCATATATTCTACAGTTACAATAGGTATATTTTCGGAATTTTCAGATAAGAGGAAAAATATGAGTATTGGAAAAGAAGTATAAATGTGTAAGCTAGGAGAAGAAAAAGAAAAGTGGGGGGTCGTAGAGAGAGCCAAACCTGACTGGAGACAGAATCAAAAAGAAAACAGAAGGTATTACCAAACAGTAAATTCTATAAGGAGCCATTCAGGCAACAGAACAGAAATAACCTCAATCACATTATTACAGCAGAAAAAAAAATCAGAAAAAACATCCAAAAAAGAAAGAGAAAAACATCAGAAAAAGGAAAAACATTGGGAAAAAGGAAAAAAATGTGAATAAATATAACCAATTATTAAATCTGGATTTAAAGCAGCTTTGAAAATGTGACCATATTCAAAAGCTATTCTTAGGGTAAAACTACTAATAACAATGTTTGAAACTGTGATTAAAATAATTTTGGCAACTTCAAAAGTACTTAATTTTTGTTTTGCAGCTTTGGTTAGTATATTATTTCTCATTTGGAATGCAGTAAGACAAATGCCCCACAAGTTCATTAAAATGGAGAAGAAAAAGAAACAGATTTAAGGATACCAAGGTCACTCTTCCTTGTGTTCCTTGGCTACACACTGCTTCTGAATCCCTTACACCAACAGAGCAGGCAGAAATATTCTGCTTAGCTTCTCATTAAGCAAAGGACAACTACTGGTTTACAAAGCCTTTTTGTACTGGAGAACCAAGCGTTATATTTGTTTTAATTTTTTAATTTGCTGCAGAGATACTTAAAATACAGGAAATGCTTATCAGGAACAAGGAAGACTGTCCAATTTACACTTAACACATGATATGTAATAGAAAGTTGACATACGCATGTGAAAATAATTATGCATAGAAACCCCTGACTCTTTCACATATTCCAGCCGTCAGACGTTGTCGCATCATCTTATATCTTCCTGTGAAAAGCTTTGCTCAAATTGCTGTGATCCCTATAAGTATGTATGCACAAGTCGTTACTAAAACATCTAGTTTACAACATTTAGCTTACCACCTGCTATGTTTGTCAGGTTGGGTTTGGGTTTGTTTGTTTTGGGTTTTTTATGGGACGAGGTGATTAGGTTTTTTTCCCCCGTATCTCCTTGTGTTTCATGGAAATTTCCGGTCATCCTAAAACAGGTTTGTACAATCCCCAGTCATTGTACTTGGCAGATCTTTACTGGCATTGCTGTTGGTATCCTGAAGATCATCCAGTGACTTTTGCAGTGTCTATGTATCCCAGAGACAATGGGATACAGCACCCTCTCTGAGGGTGGCACTGTACCAGCCTCACTCCCAGATACACCAGTGCCAAGCAGAACAGTGTCTTATACTAGATTTTTTTATGTTACTTATTCTGATAAATAAACAAGAAAAGACAGAGTCCAAAACATGTGGAAAAGCAGCTCTTAAAAAGATCAGTTAAGGAAACATAAAACAATAATTGGAAAAGAGAGATTATGAAGATAAACTGAAGTTCTCCTAGATCACATTTGCCAATCTGATAAAACGACATCCCTGCTACCAATGAATGTGAAAGTATTGTCTGCAGAGCGTGATTTGTCTGCTGTGATGAGAAAACTGATTAACAAGCACCCAGTGAAATTAAGAACACAAGTGAGATTTTTCAAGAAATAAGTAAATAAAGCAATAGGGAGGACATGAAGTTGCTGACACTGAATTTTTGCATCCAGCGCTGCTTTTGGTTGAGCCAGAAAGCTATTTGCAGACAAATAACAAATGCATAAAGCCAAGTAATATGTCATGTCATGATGCTCTTACACTGCTTTATTGTGTGAAATAAAATCCTTTGCAAATATTAATTACACTTCAAGAATCCTTTATGAAAAATTTATTTTTAAACAAAACTTAGAGAGGGCAGAATAATATTTCACAGAAACAAAACAATACAAGGTCACACAGAAAACCTGTGAAATGACTGGTTGCTCAGTCAGTTCCCTTGGGCCTGAATTATGCAATGATTTCCCCACTATATCTCAAAGTGATATGAACAGGAGTATCACTGAGGAGAAATAATTAAAAGGACACTCTTAGTCCTCGGTGAGATGGGATGGTCACTAATTACTACCAAGTTTCTCTGTTTGGCATTGTGCAAAGGACTTCGGCAGTGCTCATTTTCCAGGTTCTTACATATTGACATTTCCCTTTCTCTATTTCCACCTGTACCGGCTTCACTGTTCAGATTCAATATTGAGGACTCAAGGGGTGGGGTGAAGGGGGAAATCTTGGGCTTTTCCGATGGATATTACAATATCAACCAAATTACCTCCATTATATTCAGTTTCGCAAGTACTAAGAAAGAAACAGTGAAATTACTTTAATGCAACCTGAAAAAAAAAAAAAAATCAGCCACATTTACTAACAGAAGTTGAATTAGCAACTTTCCCGCATTGTGCTACTCGTTAAGGGAAGCATATGACTGGATAAGGGCATCCCTGACCATGGCAGAGGGGTTGGAACTAAATGATCTAAAGGTCCTTTCCAACCCAAACTATTCTATGATTCTATGATATCCTGAAAGTGCAATAGCTTGCTGATAAAATAGCAGAGTTGCGACACTGGTCATCACAGAGGCAGTTTCTATAGTAGCAGTTGCCATGCCACTTCAACACAGAGCACCAGCAATTTTGGGAAGGGCCCGCTGTGTGCTGCACAGAACCAGCTTGCTCAAAGTTTGATTCTTCCATGTTTGCAAAAGGAAGATGCTTTAAGTGATTTTGATGTGCACCAGCCTAATAGACTAAACCCCAAGTATTTCTGGAGAACCAAAACCTGCACCAGTGTATATGCTCAGTTATGTGAAATGTGATCCGGTGTGCATATCTATGTATTAGCAAGTAGTACTGTGGACCTGCCGTCGGTGGTATATGGATTTCAGGGTGCTCACACTGAGCAAGCATTGCAGTCTAACTCATGTACTCCCAAATACAGGCCAAAATGGAGCAAAAGGAGAGGATCACTAGAACATTCTCTTTGAAAGGATATGTTTGATCACAAAAATAGGGATAACATAGACAAATCATTATGTTCAGTTGAGATGAAGATTAAATTGCTTTAAAGGCATGTGAAAATCCCTTTTACTAGACTATTGGAAACACTGTGAAGAAATCTCAAAACTCCATAAATTGATTGTGAAATGCTGCTATTAAGGTAATAAAAACTGGTGACTTTGTGTGGTAAGCGCCCTGAGGCAAACAAGCGCTTGAGGCCTGCCAGATGCACTTTCTACACTAATTCTCCAGTTTCAGATTCTCTTGAGCATTCCGTTGGGTGCCTAAGGGAGAGAAATCATTTTGTTGCTACAAGCTTTTGATGAAACTTTGTTCCTGTACTTCAAATTAACTAACAGGATACACAGCCGGTGATTACAAATCTTCTTACTGGAATTACTCACACCACAATTCCTCAAAGCTTATTACCCTCACAGACTGTGTCAGAGAGTTTGATGAAAATAGAACAATTTTTCTGTGTTTATTTAAATGTAATTTCTTGGGTTTTAAAAGATCAGTGTAAACTTGGGTGTGTCTGATCTTTAATTCTGGAGGAAGGAGGTCAAGATAGGTAAATAGAAACACTGTGATTTATGATCTGTGTCAGTTCTTTCACCAGAGCTATTTCACAGCAGACAGACACTGAACATTAAAAAATATCTAATTATGCTAGTTATGGAAAATCACTAGAAACTAACCGTCTTTTAGAGTAGGTGGAGCCTCCTACATCTGAACTTCATTAAGTAGGATGAGACGGACCTCCACAATCTGCCTTCCAAGTCCAGTACTTGGGAACTCTCTTCTATCCCCATTTATAGGAGCTAAAAACTGATGAGCCAGTTTCCCAGGGGAGATAAGGAGATAAATAGTTCTCTACCTCCATCAAGATTTTGACAAATTAATGTCTGTCCCATTTTCAAGTGAAAAAAAACCCCAAACAAACAAACAAAAAACCGAAACCCAACTAATCATCACATTTAGATTAGAAAACATTGTAATGAATGTTTATAGCTTATTAAACTGTAACAAGGACATAGCATACTATTTATAAAGTGCCAGATTTGTACAAATACAGAGATTTGGCAGTCATCATGAGCAATCATTTCCCTTTTCTTCCATTTCTGGCCCTGACACTTTGAGGTGCTGAATGCTCAGGCATCTTGTGGAAAGCTTGGACAAGCTTCCACAATTAGATCCCTCTGGGATCAGACTGAATGGTGATTTCCAAGTAACCCTCCTATCCATCCTCCTAAGCTACTCTGCACAGAGCCCATTTCACCCCAGCAGCAGCACACCAGTTTCCTCCTACCATGACTTATAGTGTATCTTTGGGCTTTGCCAATGCCTCCTGCCTACTTCACCCTGCTGATCTAAGAGCCTAGTGAGCTAGAAACCCACCTTGACAACCAGATGTCTAGAGTACCCTTCTTCCTTTTGGTACAGTGGGAAGAAGAAAGGTTGCATCCCTCTTCTGGATAGTGCAATAACTGCTTAGGTAGGGCTTCAAGTCCCTCCCGCTGTAGGTAAAGGGAGAGAATATGTAAGCAGATGCTAAAAAATTAGTAAGTAAAATGACACACTAATGCACTGCAAAAAGCCTGCTGGTTACTTTGGTTTCTTTAAGGCTTACTTTCAAATTGAGTGGTGTGAGGGTGTTCAAAGCTTTATTATTCCCTGTCCCAGAAGCACCGCTGTGTGGAAATCAGCTTTCTGGTCAGAAAAGAAGCAAAAATCCATGGGACAGAGCAGACAACAGAAAAATATACTACACATCAATGACTGATGTTTCCTATAATCCCTAGGAAACTGAAAATAACAGTATCAGGTCAGTGAATTCTAGTTGTGAAGTAGCACCTTTTAATATCAAGGGTCAGGAGTGTCTGCTTTGAGGTGGGATTGAGGGGGGGAGGCTGTTGTGTGAGGGGAAAAGTATCATCCTGCCTTCTTCAAAGGTCATCCTTACTGAGCTTTTCATAACAGACAACTTTCTAAAAATAACACAGCAAGTAGAGTTGCTATCAGAGAAAGGTAGAAAATAACCCCAATATTAGTAGTCTTTCCTAGATGTGCTAAATTTATTGTGCCATTGGAGACAGCAAGGTCTTTTAATTAATCAGCAAAACACTGAGAATGTGATAAACTGAATCTAAATAGGGCTTATATTTGCCATTTTTTACTCCATATGGACAAATGCTTCTATCTGCAGAGGAGTCAAAAGTCTGTAATTATTAAAACTTGCTTGGCTTCACTGTTGAGGTTCCTGGGTTTGGGGTTTTGTTTGTGGTTTGTTTTTTGTTTTGTTGTGTGTAGTTTTGGTTTTGGGGATTTTTTTGTTTTGGGTTTTTTTTTTTTGTTCCATTGACATTTTTAAACAAAATCAAGTCCAAAAGATATGGAAAGAAAAATCTGAAGCAAAGAGTAGTGACCTTGCCTTTCAGGCACTGCTATTTTCATAGCTACAACATATTTACTAATGACTGAAGTTTTTAGTGTATAAGTTACATAACTTCAGACTCAACCAGTTTTGGTTGGACTTTGCAATACGCATGTTAACAAATCCGCAGTAGGCAGACAACTACACAGACATGCTTTTGAGAATGGGAAACAAACTTTGACAAATCGGTTACTAAAACACAGATTATGTGGGCTAAAAAAGTGATTCTAGCACTGCTAGTCACAGACCTCTTAAACGCTGTCTTCACTGAAGTTGTTTCTCAGCCTGCTTTGCATTACTATAAATAAATAGATATCTGTATATATATTTATTTATTGAGTTGCAAAAGGAAATCATTGTGGAAACATGCTATGAAATGATCCGTGGATTTCAAAAGGTAAGGCTGATCATTCAAGTAAATGAATCGAGAAATGCAAAGGTATTATACCAGTTCTACTTGAAAGCAGCAATTAATGATAGTGTAGGTTCTCAAACTGATATTTAAGTGGAATCTAAAGAGAAAGGAGCTCATAGGATGTTTTCAGGTACAGTATTAAAATAATTTCCTGATGCTACCTCTGTAAGAATTTTTTTCCTTTTGTATCTTTTCAAGATCAGAAAGATCAGACTCACAGCTGGTTGGGGGGTTGTTTTACTTTTTTGTGAGGGGGAGGGCACAGGCTTAAACAATACTGCTTTCTATGTGAAAAAGAGACCTGCAATATGCTTTAGGCTAAAATGTTATTTGTTTTGCATCATTAAGTTATAGGTATAACAAAGAGAGCTTGAAAGGGTTGCCCTAAATCTGTGAGATTCTGCCAAAAACACCAAAAGAAGTCTTCATTGTAATAGCCAGTTCCTGCAGTAAAGGATCCACAAAACACACTGAGCAGAACTGACAGATGAAATCTCTCTGAAGAAACATTTACAAGCTCAGCCTATGAGTCCTTCATGTTCCATGAGCATCAAATGTTCTAAATACAGCATTTTCCTTCACTATTTTTGATCTCCAGAGCACTTAATCTGAGAACCAAGCTGTGGCAGAGGAACTGGGTTTTGAAAACAGCCTATTTTTTGTCCTCTCTCTGTCAATTAGCAGCTAGTTAAAATATTATTATTTTTAAATACACACAGAGAAATGACATTTGATTGGAAAAATAATTCTAATGCTGAATGGCAAATCATCCATAAATTCAAACAGAAAATACATGACGTCCTGAAAGTAGTTTCCATGGAATCAGTGAAAACTACTGATGTAGAAAATTAAATTCTGTTCCAAAAAGTAAAGTAATTTTACCCAAGGGCATTGTAGACTTCCCTCGTGCCAAAGAGCATCAGGGGGTGATGACCACACCATTCTAGGAAGTCCTGAGTAAGGACACAGTATCAAGTGGTAAGACTGTGGGTGAGACAGAAACATTTCAGATTGTATTGGCTCTTTATTCCCATGAATCACAGACGAGCTGATTTGTTATCAGCAATAACAGCCTTTGTCCCTAAGAGAGGGGGAAGAGAGGGGGACGATACAGGAAGCATATGCTCTAGGCTATTTATGAGGTTGTTGCCAGAAACGGGTGTAACTTTTTGAACATGGTGACCTGCACCTTCAGATTATAATTGTATGTAAAGTCATTAACTAGACAGAAAGGACATATAAGAGAGACACAGAAAGGAAATACAATGAAAACGATTAATATGTGATAGTTTCCAATCCATTATTTTCCAAGGAAAAGAATAAAACAGCATATTGCAGAGCTCTGGAACTCCACCTTTAGTTCCTTTAGTCAGGAACAACTATATTCAGCTCAGCTGCAATTTCTGTTTTATTTATTGTCATGACAAACATCTCATCTAGCAGCCAAGTTAATACTTACTCTAGAGATAGCTACGTATCTCTGGCAATGATTAGGTAACAACAAGGATATAAGAACTGCATTGCTGGGTTCTGTGTCAATATGGGCTGCCAGTGCTTACTTTCAGATACCTGTGGACTGTTTATACATTTCCAGTATCACTCAGAACAAATTGTAAGTGAATTTGTGACAATTTCTTTATAACTTAAGACATAAGCTTTGTAACATAAGAGAGCAAGCTGCGGTGAGGTGGCTGAAGTGCAGTAACAATTAAGATTCAGCTTACATTCTCCTCACTTATGTAGGACAGCCCCCCCTATTTTAATATAATTTTCACTACCAATTTCTTTTGTCTTTGCTCTGATACTTCCCAGATCTACTTCTGCCCGGGCCCAAAGGTCGCTAGAGTTGTGAGTATTTAATGCCTATGACTACAGTTACTCAGGGTATATTTTCTGCATTACTCTTCTACCTATATCCAAATAATAGAACTATTTTACTAAATCAAGTTTGTAATGACAGATAGGTTTCAACATTCAAATGCTAACATTTAGGTCCTTGCAGAAAACAGCAATTTTTCTCTTGGCTTGCAAATTGGCAGTAAGCAAAATTTAAAACAAAACAAGAAAAAGTTGGATAGAAGAACCTTAAAAAGTCTAATTTATGATAGGATGAGTAACATTTTAATAAACCTATACATATTTCTGGATAAGTTTGTCACAATTAAAGTGCTTGCTAGTTAGACACACCTGTTAGAGACACATGGAATTCTCATTCATTTAATTTTCCATAGAAAACTCTTATCCTACTAAAATTATCTTCATGTATCAGTCAAAAATTCATAAGCTGTCACAAATCAGAAATGGCTGTAGGTTTTTTTACCAGATTGGATGATCAGCTGCCACTGCCATCTGATTACGTGGACTACTACATAGGAAAGCAGCTTTTCTTTGCACAAATATATTAAGCAAAAGTTTCAGACACATCACAAATAACATTGATGTGGTATTTAGAAAGGAGTTCTCTGTTAAGACCTTCATTCCAGTTACTTATTATGGAAGAAACAGATGGAATTCAATTTTTGCCCAACCATTATGAATGATGAAAATCTTTTCAGTCAATGCTAAGAGACTACAAAGATGTAACAAAACAGTGTAGAGACCAAAATATAAAACATGACTCAACATGCAGAATAAATAAAGCCATCTCCCAATTTGTTGATTCACCATGACTTCCTCACACATACTAGGCTACCAGCTTTGAAATATCTAGTTTTAGCCCTTTGCTGATACAGATTTCTGGCATAATAATTTCAATCCAATTAAAAGTCCTAATTCAAAGTCACTGAAATCAATTAGAACATCTCCTTTGATGTCAAAGGTCTTGTTAGCACAAAGAAATTTCCAGGTCTTTGCTTGCCATTCTTGCAGATGGTCTTTGCTTTTAACCTCAGTTTTACTTGCTTTTCATACTGTTCTGCCATAGCAATTTTTTTTCCAAGCCTTTCGTCTAATTGAGGATATGAGCTTTCTTGCTTATTTCTAGTGGCTGAAGCCCATCCTTCATAGTAATTATACTTTTCTTTTTGGAGTTATTTTAGCTTCTGGTATTGTCAAAGCAGAAATATTTAGTTGCAGCAACACTTCATGCTTTCCATATTACCTGCGAGAGCCATTATGCATTAAATGTGGTTTACATTTTCGATCATTTAAAAGGAGGGAGGGGTAAACTAAGCTAAAAAATATGTTCACAGTCTGTTTTCTCCATGCTGAATCCTTCTCTTTCTGAAGCCTTTTGGACGTTTGCCACTGAGGAGACTGATAGGGCTCTAAATCAACTTTTCTGAGATGCCCCCATTTAGTTTTTTTTTAAACATAGCTCTGATTATTTTCCAACATATTCTTCTACCATTCTAGAATACAACATAAATCAGAGAACTTTCTCTTTTTTTTTGTCACATTTTCCTGGAAAATTCATGGTGGGGATTTAAAGGAAGAAGATCAATGATACATGCATGATGTGTATATATCTTGCTTTTGAACTCACATCTAAGGTGGTCTTCAGTGCTCTAAGATTTTTCCTATTGTATGCAGAGTGACTCATTCAGACTTTGGCACTGTTCAATATTTTCCTGCTGTTTGGAAAAAAAAAAAAGTGACTGTGAAGAGGCCTATGCAGACTGGCTCCATCTGTGCTTCCTCACCGGCTCCCTGGCTGTCGGAAAGTCAAGGACAGCCAACGCTCCCCATGTTCCAGCATCACTTGCTCTTAACAGGCCATTGTTCCCCTAAATGCTATTATTGTTTCAGTTTGTCACTTAAAGGAGATGTTACATTTACAGTTACTTCAGAAACGCCAGGTCGCTGTGCCCTCAGAAGTGGTGTTTATAACTTCACCTTTTGTGGGGGACTGCTGGCTGACACCATTGCTGGCTGCAGTTAAAGGATAGCTGTAAAGAGCTCTTCTTTTACTTAGTGACTGTTAGGTTTTCCATTTCCTCTCATGCTCCATGTTAAGCTGTGAGGTTTGCGTAGCCACCTCCACCACTCTAAAGAGGAATGTTAAGTTCCTTTATAAATTAAATGATGTTTTATTGCTGAGGTTTGGAGGAGCCAGGAACAGAAATTTCTGTGAGACTAAAGAAAGGCTTCTGTGGGGAGTAGGCAATCAGAGCAAAAGCATTTGTCGAATTGATGTATAGATCATTAGTTAATTATAGGTCTTAATCATCTGCATATTGCAAAAACCAGCCATGTTGCAATTCAGATTCACTCAGCCAGCTTACAGACGGGCATAAAACTGAGAAGTAAATGTATAAGTAGCTCATAATCATAATCATCTCTAATCTGGTGGCACTCCTGCACATAATGATATTTTGAAAGCCCATTCGATGCATGTGACAACTTCAATAATACTAAGGAAAACAAAATACAGATGTTCTTAAAATTGAGAAATTTATAAACAAATGTAAAACACATTAAAAATAAGATTAAAAAGAACTTTCCATCTGCAGTAACTGAAAAGAATAATAAATCTGACAACCGGAGCTGAACACTCAAAATGCATTTGTATATTTTCAGAATTGCTGTGCTGTTATGGGGGGTGGGGGAGGAGGAGGAGAAGAAAGAAAAAAAGCCAAACCTTTCTCAAAGTATCCTGCATTCATCAACCTCTCTCATTACCCAAGGCCCTCACCACACTTGGCTCACAGCTGCCAGACCACAGCACAAGCCAGCAGTTGGAGTCCTTCACCCAAGGACTTTCAGCTGCTGTGGAGCACCCATTATGCCCAATTTAGTTCTTCTGACATTCACATTCATCCTCCGAGGGAAAAAAAAAATACATATATATATATATACACAAATTCATATGACATAAAATATAATCAAAAAGAATGAAATTCAATTCCTATTCTAGGAGATTCACAGAATACTCCAGTTATGACTTTCTAAACAAGTTTTGGGAACTGTCTACAAATGCCCTCATGCAAAATCTAGTAAGATCAGGTGAAATTCTTCCAGTCATCTGAGAGGACTTTTTGTTGGTTTTTTTTTAAATAGGGACAGGCTATACCAGATTAAATGATTCTGTACAAATCTCACGCAGGTCATTATGAGCTGCCTCCTCATGATGCAGTTTCACTTTATTTTTGTTAAGCAAATTGTTTTTACGCAGTATGTTTGTGTAGCCTATTATATGATGCAGATACATGAGAACTATTAAATAAGGCTAAGAATTGCTTACCCTCGACCACAGGGGTCTCTGTCACTATCAACTATGCAAAGGATAACAGAAAATAAGCGGCATCTATGCATCACATTCGGTCAGAAAATCCCATTGGTCATTTAACTTGAATTAACTCAGGCTCACAAGTTACTAAAAAGTGTGCAGTCTCCCAGCCTAATCCTGCAACTAAGCAGTGCCAGTAAGACAAGCAAAGACAACGAATCTGAGCAAAACATGTTTCTTAAGCAACAACAAAATAAGCTTCTGAAGCTGTACTATTGACAAAAAGGTATAAAACTACAGCTGCGAACCCAGCTAGCTTCTGGGAACATTGATGTGACAGCAGGGCTGTGTGACAGCAACTGTCTTCATTGTCACTATGTGACACCACTTGCCCGTACAGCAGTTAGAGTGGACCCTCTTTCATTGTTTCTGCAAAACAGTTGTTTTGCAAAATAAAGTGTGCTCCATAGATGAACACGTTCACTACTGTGTCTTTCTTTTCACCAGGCTTCACAAGTTCAAAAAGAGATGGGTTTATGGTTCTGGAATAGTAAAGACCCTCTGTTGAACTCAAATTCAGTAAACAGAGGAAAACATGTCGTGCAATATAGAGAAAACAGACCACTGGCTTTCCAGAAGCAGGAAGTATTTTGCACTGGCAGCAATTTCTAGGACCCAGGAACACTGGAAATGTAGATGGCCTGTGTGTGAAAGCCCTCTGCTCTCAATTTGCATATGTCATGCTGAGCCAGGTGATGATTCTGTCTACACAGAAGCTATCAATTTGCTTTACTGAACTGTCCACTTCCCATCTTCCCCCACTGTTACTGCTGCTGAAGAATATGTTGGTTTGTGCATACAAGCAACCTCGGTTGTGCACTCAGTGTATAACGTTTCTTTGCATTTCCTGATTGCCATGTCTGTTCATTTTTCACCATGTATTTAGATATTTAGTGGGTTTTGGCAGGAACCATCTGCTTGTTGCAAAGAATAGCTAATGAAATAGGTATCCCATCATTAACTGAGACATCTGGTTGCTACTTCACTGTAAATTCCAAAGAGGAAATTTTGCTTTTCATTTTTCAATAGAAAAGTTGTTACTGGCTTTTATTTTATTTCGTGATCATTGTTTCCATGGGCTTTTTTAAAGCTCTCTAATGAGACAAATGACACACCTTTGCAGAATGGCAGTAGAAAAGCCACAGTGAAAGAAACTTGCTTACTCCCTTCAAAAGCACATTTATAGTCTTGCACCACTGGATATTATGTACATAATATCCCCCAGGTGACAGGGATCCAAATTGAAGAACACGAAAACTTAAACTGCTTTGTGACCCCTTCCTCTTGCATAAATGTCTTTGTATTGTACCTTATAATGGAAAGCGTCTGACAAATACTTTTCAATAATAAAGAGGCACTATATTCCTGAGGAAACCAGGGTTTCTTTTCTGAGTAAAATAACTAGCAGTCTGCAATAGCACAGATATCTGGATAGAAAGTGATTGGATGACTAGTGGCAAGGGGGAAAAATGTATATAATGGAAAGGAAACACGTATTCTGGTCCAAAAAACGTGCCCCTACAAATTTACAAAAAGTCTAGCTGATGCACTAGAATTAGATTAACACAACATTGCTCATTTCCAAGTGCAAAGACTGCATGCAGAAAATGCTTAATGACAATACTAAGAGGAAACTTGCTGAAGCAGTAAGACACAGATGGCCAGAATCCAGCACTGAAACACCACAGGAGTCTAGTTGTACTGGGGCGGAGATGAGATTTCCCTGTGCACTGATCTGCTCTGTAGAGGACAAAGAGTGATTGTGCCTACTCTAGAGAAAAAAGGAAATGTTAGAACAGCTATGTGTAGCAGATTTAGGGATGGAGATGTGCCAGAAGAAGGTTCAAAATTGGTTTCTCTTGCCAATAATGAGCAAGCAGATTGAACATTTTAACATATAGATATCATTCTACACGTAGTTCAAAGAAAAAACAAAACGCTAAAAAATCTCTGTATCAAAAGACCCTGGTGACAAGGAATACACCAATAAATTATTTGGTATTGCTGGATTTATATCATAGATGCTTTGAGCATTTTTTGCAAATTAATAGTATGTCCGTGTCGAGATGCAAAAATTTCTTTTGCTCTCACATGATATGAAGAGGATTTAGGGATTGTTTTAAAATAAAGGATATTGTGAAGGACAGTTGGGGTTAAGCACTAGGGAAATCAAAATCATCTCATTGGCTTTACTACAAAAAAAAATATATTTGGATGACATTGGGGCAAGTCATTCAGTTTTGGCAGATTGCTTCTTTATCTACTTAATACTGAGATTAGAATAATAATATTTCCTCCCTTCTGCTTTTGTGTAATTTGTATATTTTACTATCTCAAAGCCAATATTTTCAAGAATACTGGCTTCTTCTAACAAAATAGCATACAAATCTAAGCTGGAGGCTTTAGGAATAATAATTATAACAAGAGGCATGTTTGTAAACCCATCGTTTGCTAGTAGATTAATTGGACAGCAAAAGAAAAATAGCTCAGAGTTGAGCATGAGAATAACACATGGGGACTCATTTATAACCCTTTTATATGAACATTGTTATTTCCAGACAGAAATACTTGTGATATCTTTACATACTGCACTGAATGTAGTTGTAACATGTTCATCCTCACAGCAGGGTGGAATTATTCAGCTGATATGAGGCATTGCAGGTAACGTAAAGAAAAAATGCTTCTGAGTAACAGATATTCATACTAAAGATTTAAATAGCCCCCTGAAATCAAAGTTGATGAGCATGTTTGCCGTGCCATCAGTCTTAAATACAAGGTCAAATTATTGTAACTTCAGAGCAACAAGTATTGCCCTTTAATGTCATTTGAGGTTATTTGACTCTGGTTTTCAACTACAATCAGCGAAATAAGGTCTGAGGCAGGCAGAAGAGGAACAGTACATTTACTTCGCAATGGAGAAGTAGAGACAGCACAAAGTGTTTGAGCAGCACTTTCTAATTAGTGGCTGTTACACCTGCCATCAGCACATTTTCAAACGTGCTCCAGAACAAGGGAAGATAGTACATGATCCTGAGTTATTTATACACAGTATATCAGAAGCACCTTAACAGAGCCAATTTTAAGTGAGTGGCATGCCAGTGTTTAAACTTTTTATTTACTACAGAGAGGAAATTACATTGGTTCCATACATTTAGAGATCTATATCCAAGAGATATTTTAGAATTTTCAAATGAGACAAACTTTCTGAAGGTTTCTTGTCAGTTTTGTCAAGAAGTTATTCAGAAAGTTATAAAATACTTAACATAAAGAATCAAAAATCACATGAAACTCACTGCTTTACTATGATCAAGATAGTCATTTTATCACTAAATTAAAACCTAGTTTAAATATCTATTCTGGGTGCTGCAGATTATTGATATCACAGAAAGTTTCATAAGGAAAATTCTACAGACTTACAGAATTAAATTGAAGACAGTCATAATGAAACATGGAATTAAACCTATAGTTATTTTTTATTGCAGAATTTTGCAACTGTCTTATTCATCATGCTGAGCTTTCCAGTCCTAGACCACAGAATATGCTGGGGACAGCTGGCATTATAATCAAACATCCAGGCACACAATCCCAGACATTGATAATACATATGCGCCTTTATGATCTGTGATTTAAGGCTCATTCAAATCCCAGTGAAGGTCATAATCAATGTCTTCTCAGTACTGGGATGCACTCAGGTAGCTGAATACTCTGTTAGCATTAATGAGGTTAAGTGCTTAGCAAATGTAACAGGCAGAAAGTAACACCTAAGGAGATTTAAGGATGGACGTATCCATCTACCTAAACTGTAGACCTACATAGTCCATGTTTAGTTGCAGAGAAAAATTCTGAGAAACAAACAGAATAAGTAATCAGAAAATAAAGGATTTTTTTAGTGTAAAAATAATTGTCAGGATTAACTGGTTTGTCCTGTAAGATATTACTCTGGTCCAGCAATCACTTTCTCAAAAACCAAGCACTATGCTTGGCTACCAGCAGAATCTTCTGTCCCCAGGGCTCTGCATCTCCTTAGCAAATACTGCTTCAACAAACTCCATGTTCAGGTTGATGCATGCACTGCCTTTGTCCTTTGCTTTTTATTGCTCTTAAGTTACATAAATACCGTGATCTCCCTATGAGAAAACAGCCTATAAAATTGATATCCAATGCTAAGCACTTCTCACAAAATAAATATATGTGGATGGGCACCTAAAAGCCAGGCACAGAACAAGACAGAAGTATATGCAATTAATATATAGTAAAAGTGGTGATGATTGGGCATTTTGATTTTCAATAACTGAGGCAAGAAGTACAAGTTTTTCAGATGCAGAGAAATAACTGGATTGTAATTATGATAATTAGACAAATGTATATAATCATTGATCCTGAACAAACATTAATGCAAAATATGTGTATTTTTTGCTATGGTTAATTGTGCAGTGTTCCTGGTCCTCAGACTCGTGCAAGCTATTATACTACACTGCAAGTTCAAAGCTAAGAATTAAATAGTAGTTAATTCGAAATAAACTCCTACTACTCAAAAGCCAGGGTTGCCAAAACTGCAACCTTCAAATTCTTTTTATACACAGCCTTTTCAGTTGTAGCAGTCCTCAGCAGAATCAGCTGGTTCAGCCACCAAGGCTCCCCCAGAGACACCAGAAATTAGGAACTGCACTATTGTCAGTCCCAGGAGTATCACATTGCATCCATCAGCAGGGGTAGTGAGAGCCTACTCTTTACCAGAAAGAGATAACAGATAACCTGGTCTGCTGCACAACCTGCAAACCAAAGACAGGCAGTCAAAAAAGCCCAGTTGCTAGCTCTCTGATGCAGAAGGAGATGGCCAGCAGTATTTGGCAATGACAGCAACATAACTATACAGGTATAGGAAAATGTTTCCCACATCTATGCCAAAAGAGGATTCATTGGATAGGCCTGGCATCCGCTGGCTGCTCTCATGAAGAGCAAATCCAGGTGCTAGAGACAGAAAGTTGTGTTATCTGAAATAATTGTTAGAGACATCAGCTGCATTAGTCCCTCTCAGCAATTCAGTCAGTAACAGTGCTGAATTCTCCCCGGTTATAAGCTTGCATACACTAAGTGCATCCTGTAACTGATAATGAACAAAAAGATACCATGGCGCAGACTAATTTTGTTATAAGGCACTTTGCAAACATCTGAACTCTTAGGTACAGCCTATAAAAATAACTCCAGGAACTGCTGCTCAGAATTAAAAATCCAGCCAATAAAAACTTCTTCTCTATTTCAAGTGTTTCTCAAAAAAAATTATAAACATAGTGCTGTGACTTCAGACAACTGAATTTTAGAAGCAAACTAATCCAAGACTTTTTCTGATTATAGATCACTGCTTCCAGAATCATGCAATCTAATAAATAAAAGGATATACACCACTGAATGTGGCTATACCACAGAATAAGTAGTAACAGTAAAGACAATACCACTTTCTCCACTATTCACAAAACATTCCTTTAAGCAGTCCCAGTTCTCAAGATACAATGAAGCATCTTGTTTTATAACCTCTTCGGTAGAATATTTTTAATTTTCACCCTTTTCTGTGATTTAGATATTTCTAGTGAAAACAAAAGAGTGGCAGTCTAAGTTCAAATCAGGTTGAGGTTTTTTTAATGTGTTTCTGAGATTTCCTCCCAGCTACATAATGTGTACAGATTATTTACAGTCTATAACTTCCAAGTACTCTCAGACACAGTTCAGAGGCTAAAAATATCTTGAAGACAGATTTGGCAGTACATGGTAAAACCAGCAGTTTAAGACCTGCTGCATGATGGCTTTGAACAGACTGAGAAAGCTGTTTGTGCAGGAAAACTGAAGTAGTTTTCCTACTGAAGTAGCAAAATAGGCATCTTGTAGTGAACCCCACCAGTCCTGTTCAGATGTCCTTCAGTCACTTTAAAAAGTTCATTTAGATAGCGAAGAGAATTGACTAAATTTAAGTGCCCACAAACAGGCTGAATATACAAAATTAAAATTGCCTAACAAGCTATTCTTTCTCAGGAAGAATGAGTGATTCCTGCCTCATGTTTATCATTGCTAGAAGCACCTATACAGAATAACACAGTCTTTCTGGATCATTACAGTAAATCAACAAATAACAGACGCAGAGCTACAAGCCAAGACAATTCACAGGAGTTGACATTTGGACATTTGTTTAGATAAACGCAGATGACAGAACAGGAATTGTTTAAACCAGTTCTACCTTTTTTGAAGTTGTATTCACTTGGTCAATTAGAATAAGATTATAATTAATAAATCACTGTTTTCTGTTGGCTGGCTCCTGACAAGCTTTTTGTATTTTTCAGTGTTGCTGTTCTCCTAATGCCCATCTTTTCATGATTATTTTGCTCCCATGTAATCTTTCTTACTTTCTTCTGAATACCCTGGGAAATGTCTGGATTCTGCATGATTAAAGTTAATGGGAGCTTTGCCATCAGCTTCAGTGAACATGGGATCATGCTCTGTGCCAAATTCCATAAACCTTCTAGTAAGCCACAACACCTGTTTTCCTTCTCCTCCCATGCCCCATTTCTCTTCATTGCACATTTTTTCTTTGACCTGACACATATTAATCCATGCACTGTATCTAATCCATCATGTTCATCTTTCTTCACCAGTTATGTTGTTGTAGCTCTATGCCTGGACTTAGTAGGAGAGCATGAACTCACTTATAAAAGTGCTACTTTTCATACTGCCAAAATAATGTCAGTGCATCACAGAACACAAGTCCAAAATGGTATGCAATATCTGTTCATGCATCTTGATTTGATTTTAATCTTACTTGCAGTCCCACATGGAAAATCCCCACCCAATGCATTTATTCCTAAAATGTTCTTATACCCAAGCGTTAAATCTTTACCATTGTTCAGTATATTGAATTCCAGTCTCCTTCTTCCTAGCAAATGTAATGAATGTACTTCATTATTTCTGCCAAAATGTTTCAATATTTAAACTTTAGCAGTTCTTTATTCTTTGAGCTAAAACCCTCCTTGGAAATTTTAGTTTAAGTCCTCCCAATTTTAATTAAAGACATGTCTTCTAAAAACACCTATTGAGACAAGTAGAACAAGTGAAACTATCTTAGGAAAGCATTGAGTTTCAGTTTTAGATTAATCGTGACTAAGCAGAGCAAAAGCAAAGACGATCATTTGGGAATGATCACTCGGGTCAACAATCTCAAATACAGATTAATCATGGTGGGGGAAGGGATAAAAAAAAAACCACTTTGGGAACAGTTGGTTCCTATTGAAACAAGACCTACTGCTCTGTCGCTTTAGCATATCCGCTCATTTGTTAAGACCTTTCATTAAATGTGTGAATGTAATCCACTACTTCATCTCCAAAATGCGTGACAGGTCAAGCAGCAGGTGAAGGACATCCTTTATTCAGCTCCTTCTGACTTTGACTTTATTAGAGTGATACATCATTCAGCATTCCAATTAATGTCTATCCCAAGAGATGTATTGTATGGCTCGATATTTACTGTAAAGTGTTCTTTGAATTTGCTGTCTATAGAAACAAAGTACACTGCCATTGTCAGAAAATTTATCTTCCCCTACTGTTCTGTGAAACCCAGGCTTCTACTCCTGGTAGTTTATAAGATGTAATTCTTTTCCCCTCCCACACTTTTTCTTGGGAAAAATAAAGCCTGAGCAGCTACAGTACTAAGTAAATAGCAAAATATTGTATGTCCATTCAAAATTTAGCTAAACACATAGTATAAGTATGCTTAATGCTCATTGCTCAATCACTGCTTTTGTTCGAAATTAGGACACTGCCTAAGAAAGGCAATGACACCAAATATTTAATAATTGTACCACTAGAGCTGATTTTTATCTCTTTATCACTAATTCCCAAACAAAAAATCAAGCAGCTTAATCCAATCCAACATTAGCACCAGATTGCTGGAGTCTCTGATAAAGTAACCTGAACTGATGCATCAAAGAAATTGCACTGCCATCTTGTTGCCTCCACTGTATCATACTTCATTTTTTATCAGCTTATAAATGACATCACTATAAATGACATCATCATTATTGTTTCTTCTTCTGAAGATCAGACTCAAGACCAAGAGAAGTAAAGTAGTTCTGAAGCACTAAAACCATAGCTAAGAGTTTCAACAGCAACATCCTCACAGAAAATCAGGTGAGTAGACTTTTTTTTCAATTTCCACCAGATGTAAGAGCAGAGTACTAAAGCACTGCCCTCAAATGCAGAAAAGAGTATTTTCTCCTGAGCAGCACAAGCAGATTGGAGACATAAAAGGGATAAAAGCACTTTCACAGCAACCCCCATTACCATTCACTGCCTTCCAGAGCTGCTATCCCTTCCCCATCATCCAAACCCAGGCAGCATTCACTGCAGCTGCCCTCATGCGGTTACATGTATTATTCTGTGTTGGTTTTATTTCCTTATCTTAACTTATATCAACAATTCTTCTTTTCAGCCCTCTGTTAGGCACCTGGTGCTTTTCAGCAATCAATATGCTTCAAATTAAATAGTGGTTTAAGCCTTTGGGATGTTTAAAAGTACATTGGGTAGCATTCAAGCAATTTTATGGGCACAGAGATTGGGAAAATGGTTTTTATTGTTATATTTTATCCAAATAAATCTTTTACAGTTAAAGATTATGTTTTTAGGGAGTTTTTTTTCTCATTTATATTTGGAAAAAAATAAACCAGTACTTTTTTTGCCCCCTCTTCCCCCTTTATTTTTTTTTTACGATTAATAGCAAGATTCAGTTTTAGATATTATTAAACCATGGAGAGAAAGATCTGCTTCAGGGTAAGTTAGGTAGTTAAGTTCTATTCTGTGTCACCATGGTGTAAACCAGTACTTCTTAAAATATTTCTCATCTAAATTTCTTTCTATTTTGAGGATTTGCTCTGTTCAGTGATCAACATCACTGTAATTAATATTCTGCCAACTCTTTAATCCACATTCACGCACACGCATATTATAAACTATCAAGCTTATGGTAGCGCAATTTACTTCAATGTCGAATGAAATGCACAAAACCCACTTGCACATCAATGGAATCACCCACTGTGGATTGGGTTTGGGTAGACAGGGAGTAAATCACCTGATAATCTAATGAGGATGGATTGTGTAAATAGTCCCACAAAGAGCAAACTTGCATAGATAGTGCAATAAATTGGAATGATCGATGGGACAAGCGCCACTGTAAGATCAAAGACATGAGGCTGCAGCAAGCTTTTTAATCACCAGACCTTGTGCTGCCTTAACCACTTCCCTTAAATGCTCTCTTGGCGCTCTGGATTGGAAATTTTCTACTTCTTTCTGCCTTACACCATTCAAGTCCAGCAGGATACAGGCTCCAGCAGCACCAGAAACCAGGCAAAGTGCAAACAAGACCACTCTGAAGATGTGTCTGCTTGAGTTAGGCAGCTCTGCATGCTTCTGCATGAGGGCTTTGCCGCTCTGGTTTTACCCGAGTTTGTCTGCTTACAGTCTTGTCTTTTGCAGGAGTTATTCACCAGAATTGTGACTGTACTTTTGGGAGACCATCCCCAAACCTTCAATGCTGTACCATGCTTGTTTCACAAACTACCACAGCAATTTTGCCAGAAGAGCTCAGCAAATGGAATGAGAACAGAGTCTGCCTGCCTTGTCTCATGATCTTATCATTCCTGTGCTACAGTGCCTGCCACTAATCTTGGGTTTGCTGTTGGTTTAAATTTTCAAGTTCTCCCTCTGCTTTGAAAAGCTGCTCATTCTCCATTTACTCTCCTCAGCTTCTTCCTCCTCCACCCCTAAACCCAGTATCTGCGTTATTCCCTTCCCAAATTTCTGCTAACCTTCATCCTTCCCACATCAGGACTGCATTGCCAACTTAATACCATAATTCCTTCTCTGTATCTCCTTGAGTTTGCAAATTTAAAATCTTAAGTTTGCAATTTGCCTTACCACCCACCAGAAGCTTCTTCCTAAACATGAGCTTCCTACCCAGGTGCCCTCCATTATTTAATTTTCCCAAATGTATGTTTCATTCCTCAACAGTAGTCAGTTACTACAACAACTTCTTTCTCATCCATGTGATTCTTGCAATGACTCTGTAGAAGATGCCAAAAGAGAGTGTTGAAATGCAATGAGAAATAAGTGTGGCTTCTTAGAGAGGAGAGAGGGGAGAGAAAAAGGAAAAAAAAATGCTCTTTGCACCTGATTCATACATACTACATCACAATTTAACAATAGTTAATATTTTATTGCTTATCTTTGCATTTTAATTTTCCTCCACTGAAAGAATTCACAGGCATGCTGACCTCGCCTCTTCAGAAAACGGCAAGCTTAGCTTTATATACAGCATAAATGCAACCTTTTCTTATGGTGAGAGAGAGGGAATTCAGCATACAACATAGGCATGACGTACTTTTCAGTACCTTTTTTTCTTTTTCTAAGGATTTAAGGTATTAAATATACCAAAATATTAAAGAAACTTTATACTCAAGAAAAAGAGCCACATATCTGTATACTGAAAACAAAGAAATATATTTTCTTTGTATTGGGGGGGGGGGGGGATGGAAATGAATTTCATTTTTTTGGTTGGTTGGTTGGTTTGATTTGGTTTTTCCCCTCCGGTGTTTAGGGCATGAAGATTAAAGATTCCCAAAGAGATTTTTAAGATAGACCTGAATGCCTGGTACACCCTGAGAGCATGACCATTATCATCAGCTCAGCATGTCCTTTAAGGGGTTTTTAAATCTTTTTGGAAAAAGTTTTTAAAAAAATCACATACTTCTTTATTGCTCCTGCCCTGAATAAGCTGAGATGTCAAGGCAAACACAAATGCATGAAGAAGCAATTGCTCAACAAAGGGTTCCAGGATTTTCTCCTAAATATGCAGGTCAAATTACTGGAAATGTGGAGACAAAAATTATTCCTACTTAGATTTTTTATTTGTCTTGTATTCATGATAATAGCCATGTCACTTTTCTCTATCTGGGAATTTCAGTCAACTGCTGTGTCTTCTCAACTTAATAGCTTTGAAGACCACCTTCAGCACTATGCGCATTTCTTACTAAATTGGTTAAGATTTGCTTGTAACTCCACAGTTAATCCATTTTACCCTGGAAAACAGAAAGTCAGATTGCAAAGCTGTTCAGTCTAGTTAACCAGCCAGATGCAAAAGATTTGCAGTGGGAATTATCTGTACAATTGGTTTCCTTCTTGGAAATAGAATCCCATAATTAAAGAAAAATCCTTATGGGGAAAATGAAAGGAACTACATCACCACCCAAAGACTTGATGGGCCAGTGTAAATCCAGCCTAATCAGAAAACAAATACCTGCTACTGCAATCATCACCACAGTCTGACTATATGTCTAGGTTACAGAGAAGCAAAAAAAGAGAAAATTCACATCAGATTTGTTATGTTTCACATAATAAACTGCAAATAGCAACAAAATTAATTTTGGCTGGAAATTGCAAAGCAGTGATGGGCCCAGATTCTGTAACTTCCACAGAGACTGAGCCGACACTCCATTGCAAAACAGTTATATTAGTATTTCGCTCACACGTTACTTAAAAGATGCTTCTTAATTTTTATTTATGTTCGGAGATTTCTGATCAAAAAGAGACATGTGCTGTACTTCATTTGTTATCTCAATAAGTCAGTTATTCTGGAATCCAATCAGTTTAGCAGTGAAGCAAATTTTAATTATTTAATTTCCTTTTGCTTGAGAAAGCCACTCTGCAGAATTTGCTAGCAAGAACTGCGCAAATTACTTACATGGAAGACTTCTGTCTTGAAGCTAAACCAGTTACACTGACCTTTCACGTCTTGCCTAATATACATACTTTATATGTGAAAATAAAATAACATATGCAATGATTCCTGGTTTTTCCAGCACCTGGAACTGTGCAGTACCACATAACGCATGGAAATTATCCACTATATAATATTCTGCTGACATAAGACTATAGCCTCAAAATTACAGAGTGAAACAATAGGTCTAGCTATTCTACACTCAGGTGAAGATGGCTCCTTACTTGCATGTAAAAGGTTAATTGCATAAAATTAATCTCTTTAATATATCTCTTGCTCTATACGCAGGTGTAAAGATATCTTTCAATCGAGGCTGCTAACCTTATACCTCAAAATAATGTCTCACTCAGAAACCAAAAGGTCAAATGTCTTCATGTCAAGTCAAAACACACATCAAACAACAGATGTTAAAATACGTTTCCTAACCAGCTATGGTTGAAGTACAGATATTTTTATTATATATTTAATAGGATTCTAAAATTCATATTTTTAACTTGCTGACAATATGACATAATAAAATGTCTCAAATGCAAGATGTATGTGTGGCATTAGGAATGGAGGAATTTGTCCTGTGGCCCCTTTGGCAATCAAAAGCACCAAGTAGATTTCATGGAGAATTTTCAACTGAGGCCATACTATCAGGCTAGGAAAGGCATTTTTCATAAATTACTTAATTCAGTTTTCACTTTTGCTTTCTGTTTCACTTTAAAAGAAAACCCTGAGGCTAGCAATACTGCAGTACAATGCAAAGCCATGCCAGCTTGTAAGAGAGTTGTATTCAAGGGTAGTTCCACTGTTGAACTCGGCTGCAAGAGCAGGTCCTTACAATGCAAGGGACTAGGGAAGGAAGCATAGCGCAGGAGCTTTCATCATGTTAGTAGACAAAAAGGAAGAGGTACAGTCAGGATAAAGACATTACAGTGATTAGTCATTGAAATGCAGTGTTAAGCATTCCTATACTTTTAATGTATATGCTTACATTCAGATACTGTTGAGAAACCAAATAATGAAATGATCTTGACAGAGTCAAAACATGGATATAAGAAAATAGTAATACCAAACAAAGCCATTGCATGAGAAAACAATCTAAATATTTCTGTTAATTCCCTGCAAGACAATGTATATGCTCCTGTTCCCTGTGAGTATGTTCTATACAGAAGTAAGGCAGGAAGAAGGAAAAGGTAGCTAAAAAAAAGCTGATGGGTGGACAGGACGGAAACAATAAACAGAGAGAGAGAGAGAAACTGCTCTACTGGGGGAAATACTATGATAATTAACTGGGAGATGATAGAAAATGAAGGCCTGAGAAACAAAGTTGAGCAGCTACATAGAATGTAGGAAGGTAATTGACATAGTGGATTCTTGAGGGACATGTGGAATTACTGGTTGTTTCCTTGGTTTACAGCAGCTCTTCATACCTAGACACCAGAAATACTGAAGAATACCATTTGTAATGTCCAACTAATCCTTCATTGATTGAAAACAAAACCAAGAGTTTCACTAAGGAGCATTTCTGATTACACAAAAAAAAAGAGCTGCAAAGCAGATGAACCGAATCAAAACTTAGATTTAAAGTTGAGTTCAACATGGTCTAATTGCAGTATTAACTTTTTTGCCTTATAACACTAAAGCTGCAACACAGCAATTTCCCTGTTTGAGTCTTGATTAAAGGAGCAGTATAAAATAATTAACTAGAACTTCTGATATGAGCTCAGGATGGAAGATCCCCTGTAAATTTTATTTATATATTATGAGAAAAAAAGAAATAGTAATAATAATTTAAAGAAAGTAGAGGAAAAGACTTCTTCATATATTACCTGACCTTACTGAACATTCAGATGTATTACCCTTTTTGTACTGCCTATATTTGAAAGGAGCAATCACTTAAATACATGAAAAAGTAAAGAACAGTACAGTGCATGTTAAATCAAATATTACTACAGGCTTATCTATGCCTGAGCTAAATCCAGAAAGCCACAGCGAAGCCTGAGAGAGAGGTGGACCTAAAACACACACACAACAGAGCTTCCTTGTGTCCCAGAAATATTACTAAGCTGTTACACAGGCTTTTGCTCATCATAGAAAGAGGAAATGAAAAGTGAACATCTGCAATATCTAAAGTATTCTAAAGGGAATATACGGGAAGGATGTTTCAAAGCTATTTGAGCTAGTGTCAGACAGGAATAGGGCATACAAAACCTATTGAAGAACATTAAACTACATATTAACAGAGCTTACCTTACGAAATAATTATTAAGGCATGTGACAAATATATACACAGTTCTGAAAATTATTAAACAAATGGGAAGAAGCAGGAATCAAACTCAGCGGACGCCTCTTGATCTAAACTGGTATTTCTCCCTGTTGTTAAATGTTTGCTCACAATAACAATAAAACAGTTAAGATAAAGCTATTGCTTTGAAAGAGCTTGTAGCACCTACCTGAAAGCACTTATTTGTTGAAGTCAGTGGTAACCTCTTTATGCAAGTATTACATTGCCATCTAGTGTATGCAGTATTGTAAACCTAGGGAAACAGACTTGCATAAAGCAGCTGAACTTTCTTCTTTGCTGGCTTTCCTCAGTGCATTTTATCTTGCAGAAAGACAGATTTCCTCCAGGTTACTCAATCTCATGGAACATACAACTGGTGTTACAAGTAATTTAGCACCATAAAGAAAGCACTACTCTAGAAACAGCCACTGTGCTGAATCCCAGTGTGTGATTTCAGCACATACATCCCCTGAAAGTTTTAGGAATGTCAACCATTCTCATGCAGCAAAGAGTGCTTTGAATTAAGTGGTTCCCTGGAGGGAACAGTCTTCACCCTCAACAGTAACATAACCACCCTGCTCTGGAGTGACACAGCATTGAGGAGAAGAGAACGATCCCAGTCTTTCTCATAGCACTTTCTGTAACTAATTAAACTGCGATCAAGAAAAGGGCAGTGGCTAAGCTGCATCAACAAGGCCCTGGATGGCAAGGAGGTACAGTCTACACTGCACTGGCAAAAGACTGGATTGCTCCACACAGGAGCCACAGGATGTTCCCACTGTGTTCTTCCAGTTCTGTTCAAAGAGGATAAGTTTGGGAGACTGGGGTTTCCCACAAGCACACTACCCTGTCTGGACTGCTAGCACTACACCCTTGAGTACTATATTTCCCTGCATTATATGTTAAAACTCCACATTCACTAGCTGTGAACACTGCTAGAGGCACAGCACGCCTAAGTTAAGGACAGGAGACATTTGAATGCTTATAAAAATGGAGCTTGGCCATTTTGAAGTCTTGCAACACCAAGTCCTGAGCAATGCTCTACCATGCATTTGAACACACAGGCCTCAATCCAGTTTAAGAATTCGAGCTTTTAAGCCAAGACCTCTGAAGCACATCCCTCTCTAATCTTTATGGTAAGATTTGTCTTCTCTGGAAGAGTTCTTTCAAAACACAAACAGGCTCAGATCTAGAATAAAAAGCTTGTAACATACTGAAGGCTACAAATGAATAAGTAAATGCACTGGCACTGTATTAGAGAGGCCTCGTCAGGCAGGTTCACAGGGAGGCCACTCTGGCACTGAGCACTCTGTCCTTCCCACCCAGTCCTTACTTGGGCTCCAGGGTGCTGCAGTAAATGCTGAGTGAAAATTAAAAACCATGGTTTTCACACTCACCCCATCTGCCAGTTCACCTGAGAGAGAAACACAGTCTCCACTGGAGAGAAGAACAAGAAAGAATCCTTATAAAGGGAAGCAGAATCTCAAAAACATGCCTCTGCTTTCAAAATCTGACTTCCCAGTTATGGAACTGAAGAAGCTCCTTTAAGCCCCAACATCAGTTACAAATACCATGTTTTACAAGGACTAGCTACAGCTGTTCTTTGCAGTAGCTCATCATTTTAACAATATATCAAGGGCCTAATGTTAAGTGTAACCAGCACATTTTACCTTCTTTTTGCTAGCTCTTGAGACTTGAGCTAATGGTTCTTTTTCTTAACGCATTTGCTTACTTTACTGGTCTTGCCATATGATATATTGCCCAAGGTGTAATAATAATAAATGCATTTAATAGCCTGTGGACCCTTTTTTGACCACTACGTTACACACTCATATTTGTTATTACTAAAATTAATATTCAAAATACAACCTTTATCAAATTCAGTCTTGGTTTGTTACTGACCCACGTGTGTTACTTACATTGTGCTTCATGATGCAAACATGCATGCAGCCAGCCCATAAAGAGGTGAGCTGGGGGGGCGGGGGAGGGGGTTGGACGGGGGGAAGCTAGCTTGCACCTGAATTAATTTCAGTCTAAAAGAGTCAAGTTAGCAAAAACCCAACTGTTTAAGCTAAACCATGTCATTTTAAATTAAACACTGCACCGGCTCTGTCAGCACATCAGAGGCTAGTCCCTTCCAGCAGGGATGGAGGTGAAGGGCAATTAGGCCTGATAACTTCTCTCGTTAGTGCAGCTGTTGGGCATTATGTCAAAAGAAAAGGCAGCAAGTGTAAATAGAGTTCCAGGGTAATTATAATTCTTTTTTTTCTAGATGTGTTGAACACTAATTCAGCAAGATATTGATACCTGCACCTACCAATTGTGTAAATATTTGCATTCTCTTTAATAAGACAGCAACTCAGATACAAAAGTAAAGTACTTAAGTAGCTTACTGAATTGAGTCTTTAATGTAATATTCTACAGATACAGAACTAGTGACAGATTTTAATATACCTCTTCTATCCCTTCCTGTGGACTGTCTCCCTCATTCTATCACTATCCTTAGACTTTTTTCAGCCTTAAAATCACAATTTTTCATGGGCAGACATGGCATCAGCTAAGTTCAGGCGTATCTGTAGCTTTTTAGTATGTAGTCACAAAAGGATGCCATTGATGGAGATAGAGCTTGGTACTTTCCCATCACTAAAATAAAAGCACTCATAAATGATTACCTGATCAACTACATGATTAGTACTCAAATAAGTGGATGTTCTCTTCAGAGAGCAAGATATAAAAAGAAGGTTATTCTTTCCATAACAAGTGATAGTATCTGCCTTATTGTTCTAAATGAACCTTTTTTTTTGTTAACCAAATAAAAAAACTGTTCCAAACAAAGAGATTATGTATAACTGGACCCTTTTCCAATAATTTTTAATGGGTTAGGGTTTTTTAAATCCAAAATGGATATAGCAAGGTGCTTACATTAAAATTCAGAGGAGAAAGAACTCCTCTGGTTACATGCCTAATAACATGGAGATTTCAGCAGCATCCTATTAATGAGCCTCAGTTTGTTTGCCAGCCTATTCAGCATTTAAGTTAGCAGTCAGACTCTCATTTGAACTCTACTAGCATTGGAAAGATATAATTCTAGGGAAGTAAAGGAGGATCAAGAAACATCCGAAGACACTGTCCTACTAATCTCTAAGCTAGGGCAGAAGATGAGGCTTGTACTAGGAGCACTTCTGCCTGCCAGTTTGATGTCAAGCATTAGTAGCTGGCTGAAGTCAAGGGGTTTCTGAAGCTGTTCACATCACAAGAAAGTGTTTGCTAATCATATGGTCACACACAATTTTTCACAGTAAATGTATATGGGAAAACATGATTTCTAGCCATTCAGTTACAGAACTGTTTCCCAAAGGCCTGTTACTGAGCATTCACCGCAGTGGATGGCAAAAGTTATCACTGAATTTAGCTGTGAGGGATGTATGCCCTTACCTGGAAGAAAAGGATTTTACATACTTGTCTTAAAAAATGACATCTTCCATTTAAGCTTCTGCAGTGCTTTACATTGTTACTATAATATTTCTTTTTTAATAAAGGAAACAGTAAAATATTGAAGGCAAAATTGTAATGGTGGAATTTCCTATGGTAGTGTGAGGTTTTTATTCACAAAAGGGGCAGCCATCTCAAATCTAATAACCAGATGTGTCTAGAACTCAGCGTTTCCAAATATTTCAGGTATGTGAGGTTTCAGAACATGACACGTTATGCCAAAAACACACACAGGAGAGGAAACAGGTAATTGGGAGGGAAATGCGCAATAGTAGCTCATGCCAAACTGCCCTTGCTCTGTGTGAAAGCTGGAAAAAGGGATCTTTGTGGTAGAAAGAAAAAGGACACAAAGTAATTTTATGCTCTCAAGGATGGTATTTGTAATCCAAAGTAATTCTACTGAAGTCAATGGTTTCAAATATAGAGTGGAAAAGAGACTCTGGCTGTTATCCTTTTTTAAGCACAAGAGGAGGTGGAGAGTCAGTTCAGCACATCTTTAAGTCTCCTTCTCTCTAGGGACACCTAGGATAAGGGCCAGACAGGTACCTAAATGCCTGGATTTGCTGATTCACAAAAAAAGTGTTGTAGGCGTGATACAGATGGTCACCTCACCAGCAAAATTTCATTGTCCCATTTCTCTAACAGAGGATACTATTCAGCAGCAGAGATGGTTTGAGTCACAGCACACTTCCAACTTAACAGAAATTCAAGGTTGAAACATAATAATGTCGTCTTGGCAGTAATAGGTAGCATGGACGTCCAGATGCTGGTTTAAGTCTTGGTCATCATGTAATAATTAAAGGGTATTTAGGGCATTTACATAGTTCTTAATTTTATGCTTAGATTTTCCGCATGCTTGGAATTCAAGTTTTTTGTAGCATATTTTTTGTTACCTTTCAAAGCAAGTTTACCAAATACTAAAGACTTTGGGGAAAAAAAGAGCTGTAACAGAAAATGTTTGCACAACTTGATTTTTATCTTTTGGTTATTTTGATCTGCAATTTTCTAAAGCAAAAACATTCTTGGAAAAAGTATGACATGAGGGTTTTTTTCCCCATTTTAGGCTTCTGAGTGCATTCCAGACACACACAAAAGGAAAAAACAGGAAAAAAAAAAAAAAGGAGAGGGCGTTTATATTTAAGTGTCTATTGTAGCTCTCCTGTCAATTTTTGTCCCAGATGGCTGTTTTGTTCTTTTCCATCTCCTAGGTTGAAAGACAGAATATTTGAATAGCTAAAGAAGAGTACAGATTTTACTCTATTTTTCTCTATATGGTCATAGCTGAGTCCTCTCTGATATATCTTGCTCTGACTCTGCCAGTAGGAAGTAACTGAGATAGATACATTCCTTGAACTTACAACAGAGATGAGAGTTGGAAGACAATACGGAGAAGGCCTGTCATCTCTACACAGCTTGTTCCCATCATGTCTTTTTATGTTCCCTGTCTGTAAACCTCATTGTAAGCAAACCATTGTGGACATATACATTATAAAGAGGTAAAAAAGGCATTGTTGGTATAAGCAAAATGAATCTGAGCTATTGACTAAAAATATTCCAGTCAGTTACTGCTGGGCTGCACACAGAACAGAGTCACAGCTGGTACATACTAGGTTTCCTATAGCAATTCCAGTGACAGCCACTGTGGACATTCAGCTTAACTTCAGCACACAGAAGTTTCAATGGATAGTCGTGTTTCAAGGTTTCTAACATAATATCTAAAAGAAATATCTGGAAAACATCAAAGGAAATTATACAGTGATATTGACACCATCTCAGTAATGGTAATTGTGACTCATGTTAGAGGAATTATTGCTAAGGAGTACTAGTTATGTAGCTGATGACAGGGAAGTGCAGAGAAGAGTAAATTAAACAGAATCCCCTTTTCAAGCTTTCCCTCCTCCTCCCCCAGTCCCAGTCCCAAAAGGGTAGATTGGATATCAGGAAGACATTTTTTACTATGAGAGTGATCTTTAAGTTCCCTTCCAATCCAAACCATTCCCACAATTCTATAATTACTAAGCATGGTTTTAATTCTAAGATTAAGACTGTCCAGGTCCTAATCCAAGACTATAAACCAATAAAGTAGTAGGTCAAACTATTTGGATGAACAAGTTTTTCATGTGTTGAAATTGATGTGGTAAGAATTAGGGTAGATCAAACAAATCCATCTCATGGGCCATCATCTCTTAGAGGAAAAATATGCTTTGCAAGGCAAAATATAGAATATAGAGAAAATAGAACAGAGAATAGAGTATAGAATATATTATAGAATATATTCTCTATATAGAATATCTTATATAGAATATATCAGAATATAATAATACAGAATATATATACAGAATATAATAATACAGAATATATTTAATATATGATATATTCTATATAATAGAATATAAAATAGAAAATATAGAGAAATAGAATATGAATAAAATTATGAAATAGTCATGGGGTCTGAGTCACCTACTCTTGACTGTATTATGCCAAGGAAAGTGCTGGCCCTTGTGCCCCACACTAGTTTAGTGAGAGAAAAAGCTGTTAATTTATTGTTGCCCAACAAATACAGAGGGCTGAGATAATACCTATTGTTACTCTTTTATGAAAGACTAGGTAAAGAAAACAGTTAAAGTGAAGCATTGACATTCACGGAGGACTAAATTATGAGTACATTTAAATATATGTAGATGTATATAGATGTGTATATCTATATATGTGCATGTATATAACGAAGCATTCTTAATCTTTGTTTCCCTTTTGTGAGTGGTTTTTCATGGTTTGTACAATATCCACCTAAACATTCATTTCTCTAACAGAAAAGTGCATTTTGTCATGAAGTAGTTCTCTCTAATAGAAGAAACTTAACAGAACAAGGAACGGAGAGTAAAAGGAAGCAGACAATGAACTGAACTGCAGTTCACGATCACATTTTTAGCCTCATATGTTTCTCCATCGTCTTCAAGGAGAAGAATTCCTGAGTGAAGATCTGTTAGGACATGAAGTATAAAGACTACTCATTGCCTTCAACAATTTCTAACCAAAGACCCAGAATAATGAGGTTGTTCATTAGAAATGATAAAACAGTGAGTGTTCTGTGACTCCACGACCTTCTATTGTCACCAGCAGCTTAGTTTCACGTTTTAGATAATAAATTCTGTCATATCACAATCTCTTTCACAGTTACTGACCTGGAAACCAGCACCTCCTGCAGTGCACAGGCCATATCAAGACTTTAGTATGCATCTCGGGTTTGTTGAAAAGAAAAATGGAGAAAGAACATTTACAAACTGCTGAAGAGGGGGAGAAAAAAATGCATGGTTTTGACATCCCATCCCTCCCCATGGAAGCAGATGGATTTGAGAGAAATGGAGGCTTGCAATGCAAATAATTTTCTTGGATATTATGGGAGCTGAAGCTGTTGATATTATAAATATCAGGCAAGTCACCAGTCTTTAATTAGCAAATTTTAGGAGTAGTGTGATTCCAATAAAATTGAGAAACATGTAAGACTGATGGAGGAGAGAAAGCCCTTTTAAACATTTTGATTGATCTTAATATCAAACACATTCATTCCTACAACATTTCAACAGATTTTATTATATTTGAACATTCAGTTCAGAATCAAAGCTAAAAAATCTCACTTGGCTTCATTCAGGGCACAGATAGTAGAGGAACCAACCCAGAAGCAAACATGTAAAAGCAATACCCAGATATTTTTCATGGCATACTGATACTGTCCAAGGGATCCAAGCCTGAATTCTCAGAATCCCGTAATTAATACATCAAAAAATGCTCTTAGATTAATGAAGCAGAAGCTCAAAGGGATGTGTGATTTTTTTAAATCCTCAGGAAACAATTAAACCAGATGGGACAATCAACTGAAAGGGCGTACCCATGAAGAATAATGGAATGGTTCAGCCAAGGAATACAAAGAGCATTTAAACAGTCTTTCAAAAAGACAACAGCCTTATTTAAAGAAAATTAATGTGATGAAAAATCTACTGCACAGCTCTATGAACTATTGCAAAGGTGAATTAGTCTCACCAAGAAAATACTGAACATTAGTTCTGCTTCTGAATTTGCCTGAGTTTCAGCTGCCAACTTTTTGATCTTAAGTCTTTCTGTGGTAGACTGTGGGTTTATTATGTGGCTACATTAATAAAAACTGAAACTATTAAAAATGCTTTCAAGTCTCAGTATTACACCATAAAATATCAAAAATCTAAATTGATATTTTTATAAATGGAGGATTCAAGTGGAAGCAGAATAGTATGTTTTTCAAAATTTTAATGTTTACCTTTCAATAGCCCTTCTTTAGAATTCTTTTTAGAATCAAAGAATCATAGAATCAACCAGATTAGAAAAGATCTTTAAGATCATCAGATCCAACCATTATTCCAGTACTGCCAAGATCACCAGTAAAACGTATCACTGAGGGCCTCATCTGTACGGTTTTTGAACAATTCCAGGGATGGTGATTCCACCACTTCCCTGGACAGCCTGCTCCAACGCCTGATCACCCTGTCTGTGAAGAAATTTTACCTAATACCCAGTCTAAACCTCCCCTGGCACAGCTTGAGGTCGTTACCTCTTGTCCTGTCTCTTATTACTTGGGAGGAGAGACTGACCTCCATGTCACTACAACCTCCTTTCTGGTAGTCGTAGAGAGTGATAAGGTCCCTCTTGAGCCTTCTCTTCTCCAGACCAACAACCCAAGGTCCCTCAGCCATTTCTCATCAGTCTTGTTCTCCAGACACTTCACCAGCTTTGTTGCCTTTCTCTGGACCCGCTCCAGTACCTCAACGTCTTTCTTATAATGAGAGGCCAAGAACTGAACACAGGATTTGAGGTGTAGCCTCACCAGTGCCGAGTACAGGAGGATGATCACTGCCCTGGTCCTGCTGTTTCTGATACAGGCCAGGATGCTGTTGATACACTGTTGGCTCATGTTCAGCTGTCAATCAGCACCCCCAGCTCCTTTTCCTCTGAGCAGCTTTCCAGCTACTCTCCCCCAAGCCTGTAGCATTGCAGGGGGTTACTGTGGCCCAAGTGCAGGACCTAGCACTTAGCCTTGCTGGACCTCATACGATTGGCCACAGCCCATTGATCCAGCCTGTCCAGGTCCCTCTGCAGCCATCTCCCCTAGTTGGCTCACTAACCAGCTGGGTTAGGAAGTTGTCTTACACACATTCCAAGAACCTCCTGGATTGTTTCTTTTCTGCTGTGTTGTACTTCCAGCAGACATCTGGTAGGTTGAAGTCCTCCACATCACAAGAACAAGGACAAGCAATTGTGAAACTTTCTCCAGTTGTTTGAAGAATACTTCATCTGCAGCTTCATCCTGGCCAGGTGGTCTATAACAGACTCCTACCAGGATATCAGCTTGGTTGGCTTTCCACCTAATCTCCACCTACAAACATTCAGCCTTCTCATTCACAACATTGAGTTCAAGGCAGTCAATGTACTCACTGACATACAACACAACCCCACCACCTCTTTTTCCTTGCCTATCCCTTCTGAAGAGCCTGTTGCCATTCATGACAGCTCTCTAATCATGTGAATCATTCCACCATGATTCTGTGATGGTGATTATGTCATGATTTATCTGCCTCACTATGGCTTACAGCTCCTCCTGTTTGTTGCCCATGCTTTGGGCACTGGCATAAATGCATTTAAGTTGCCCTGTAGATCTGGACTCCAATAGTGGCACACTACCTCATGGCTCATGTCTAGTTAGCCTGGTGCTATCCCCTTTCCCCTTTGAATCTAATTTAAAACACTCTCTATAAGCCCTGCCAGCTCCTGGGCTAGAATCATTTTCCCCCTTTGGGACAGGCATACCCCACTTGCTGCCAGCAGGCTTGGTGCCGTGTAGACTGGCCTGTGGTCAAAAACCCCAGAATTCTGGTGCTGACACCAGGCATAGAGCCAGGAACTAGTTAATGAGATTTTTCAACCTACAGTTTTCAAAGGCACCTAAGGCATCTCCGAATTTTTATCATAAGCAAGTGAATGACTTTGGTACACAAATATTCACTGCAATTTTCTGTCAATCTTTTACATTTGTAGTTATTTATTTTTTATTTGGAATTCATAGTGTTTTCTGGTTTTGTCTTGGCTTCAATTTTCTTAGATTTAAAATCAGGGGTTTGAGATCAATTAATTTTTAAATGGCCTGTGAACACATCTCCATCTTTAATTGCTTTGCTGAGACAAAATCCCACTGGGGAAAAATTTCATTCTTCTGTGACACTTGTTCAAGTGTATTATATGTAATTATTATATTTTTCATTTGGACTTTGTTTTCCTGGCAACTGTTTATCTGAAAGTTCTTAAAATAATGTGCCGGTAACTCATGTAAACCCACAACCAATACTACTGAATATTTTTCACGTTATTTGAATTTATCGTGGCATCTTGTAATACCATCCAGTGCATTGACAAACAAATATCGAATGACTTAATTCAGAATGTCCTCCAAATTTCGTTTCCTTTCAGTGGAAATCCCCTGCAATGTCTATAATAAGCTATGTCTATAATTCTGAGACATCACAAAAATGAACAGAAGAATTTTCAGATGTTTAACATCTTGCATATTACTGCATATGTTAACAGGCATCTGATGCTGAGTCCTGTCAGACATGTAGAAATAAACAGATGAAGACAGACACTATGTTTATTTGGAAGGGCATGTATTATGTCCTGTATTATTAATCTTTGTTTCCTGAAGTAAGCACAAGAAAGCATTTCCTTGAGAAGTTTATTTCATAAAAGCCCTACTAAAACAGTTAACCAATAAGGGGGTTAAGTCAAAATGTAGTAAAAGATTTGAGTCTGCAGGCTTCAGCACAGTGCATGAAAGGCATCTGGTGCACCAGACATGATGCAGGGCAGCCTGCATACCGAGTCAGCATCCACTGTTGTTGTTCTGACATAGTCACTGGCTACATTAGAGCAGTAAATTACATATTTTAAAATATTCCTGTAAGCAGGAACTGGACCCCAGGCTTCCCTGTCCTCTTTGGTAAGGTGGCTGCCTGGCCCTTCCCACCAAGGGGCATCTTCTTTGCCCTCTGAGGGCACTTAGCCCCGTAACACAAGGGTCTGCCCAGAATTCACTTATCTAATGTAAGCATCTAATTCACACATGATTCATAAAACCAAGAGTCTGTGTTCCCTTTATGGCAAACAGAATAGCTGCCTTCAAGGATTTCTGAGGAATTAAGTACCTAAAATAGCCTAGATAAGCTGATGTACTTCTTGCCCTGCTCCTTTGTTCACACATAGTCTTTTATTTGCAACAAGGTCTTTCTGAGTACTGAGGTTTTATACAATAAACATCTACAAAAACTGCCTCCCAACAGTTTTTATTACATCTGTCAAACCTTAGTAACACCAAGACTGGAGTGAATGCCCCTCTTTTGCCACACAGTAGTAATAAATGCTGTACGGCTTAAGCCAGTTAGTTGTGTTTCAGTTTGCTCCTGCTTTCAAAGCCCTCTCTGTATTTTATCCAAGACTTCTTTTTCCAGGACTTCTTTAAACTAAAAGCATTCCAGCCCCCATAGGAAACACAAAGCAAATATGCTGATGCATGCGTATACAGGATAAATATCACTATCATAATAAACTTTCAAATAAATTACCCAAATCTGAAGAGAAAGGAAGGTGGTATTAGCTTTACTGCTATTCCTTCTTAGATTTTCTAAAACCATGGCTCAGAAACCATGTCTCAGACCATGTCTAACCTATGGGATCCAGGAGCACTTCCCAGCCTTCCTGTCTTAGTGGTATGCCTGCTATGCTCTGATGTGAAGTCAGAGGCACAGGCCCAATCCTTCCTTCTATAACACCAAGAAGGTGTAGCAGCTGCCTTCCACCTCCACTGGAAGAAACATAAGCATGCTGGCCAAAAGCAAGCTACTGGTGGGGTTCCCATTCTGGACACCTGAATATTCAGGATGCCAGGCCATACCAGGGACCTGCCTGATTGTGCAAGGACAAGCTTAGGATCTTTAGACACAACAAAGCTCTGTAATCCTCTCCTGTTGGGTCTTGGCATAAATGATCCTTGAGTTGCTTAGGCTGGGCTAGTTTTTGACACACCCAGAGAGAGAACTGGAAGCAGCTAAGGAAAACCACATGAGCGGATATCTGGTGATCTGGAGGGAGGGAAGTCAGACTGTAATTTTGTACTGCTTTTGGCAGCAAACTCTTCTCTTGCATCTTGTCCATATTTTCTGAAATGTGATTAACTTACCTTTTGTGCAAGAGGTGCTAGAATACGGAGGAGGGATGTTGGTTCTGCACCCTTGGACATGCATCACAGCGGATGGCAGAACCAATGTTCCTCTGAGTTCATGAACTGGAATCTTACACTACTGGATGGTGTTGCAACACTGTGAACACCTCTATTGCTGCCTGATGCAGTCAGGTGAGAAGTTTCCCTAGCTCTGTATTTTGTCTCTAAACTATGGCATTGACCACATCCTCAGTGGGTGAATGTAACAAAAATGGAAGCCTGATTTACCCTGCTATCTCCCACTGAGCAGCAGACCAGAGGCTTAGTGAGCTGTAGGTTGCCACTGGGTTCAGCTAATCTCCATTATTTCTACTTTAGGTTTTGCAATGACTCTTAACAAGTTCCATAACCAATTCCACACTTTGTGAAAGTGGACTTCATTTCTTGTTTATTTTGCATCTTTCTCCTGGAAAAGATGAAGAACAATTACTGCTAATGCAAAATGAGCAGCCTTGGCACCAGATAGTCCTGTCTACTCAGATTCCAGGCTTAAGGGTCTGATAAAAAAACTCAGTGAAACTAATGGGAATCCTTCCAGAGCAGCATTACCTAAAAGGCATGGACATACTGCACTCCTATAATCCCATAGGAACATAATCCTATTCATCTCTTTACTACAGAATGATTAACAAAAAGGTCTACAAAATCTACCTATTTCGCAATACTAAACTGCTTCCAGTGCATTCCCAGATGTCAAATTCCCTCTACATTCCCAATGCAGGAGCCAAACTCTTTGGCTTCTCTCTTTTACAGTTTCCACTGTGCACAGAGGGATGCATGATTACAAAAATGTGTGGTGGCTTAAATGAGTATGAAAGTAGGAGAAAGATAAAATACCGTGAAGTATTAACCATTAATTCAGGGAAAATCTAGCACTATGATGAACAGTGCCTAATCATGGATGTGTTTAAGTCACTGCTAAAACTTAATGCGTGGAGCGTGAAGAGGCAAAATAAGGAGAGCTGAAGAAAGATCAGCACTGCAAGGCCGTTTAACTAAATCAGTATACTCCCGTTATCACAGTTAAGTAAAAGTAAACAACAGTTGTTTATAAATATCTCATTTTTATACTGCCTATTCCAATACTTGCTATACTGCTCAAAACCTTAGCCCCTGGAAGCATAGGATTACATCAGCTTCCCAGCTGACATTTTCTTGTCCTTCTAAAGCAGGCTTTAAAAATGGGAACATGAAGCAAACTCACTCAAAACCCTCAAAAGCCAGGGACTAACCAAGCCACTGGGGATTTTTTTATGCCATGGCTTTCAGAAAATCTCCTGGTTTTGTTCCTGGGTTTAATTACAGAAGTCAGAAATACTGGAACAGAGGCTGTGTCAATGACCAAAATTATGAGTCAAATTAACAAGCAGCAAATCATTCACAACAGATGTTAGCCCTATGTAAAAGAAACAGGGGGTATAGAATATCTACAAAGAGATATTCTATCGGAATGAAGAATGAGGAACAAGCTCATCACAAGATTCAAGAAGGTAGAAAGCAAGCGTTGCAGTGATGTTTCTGGGTTCTGTGTTTCCAGTGCTAACTACAAGTAAGAAACAAAGCACTCCTCCAGTGGAGCAGGTTTACTGAGGAGCTCTAGATGGCTGCTCTAACTTCTGGGAGACATGGCCATTAATCTGCTGCTATTCTACAACCTCCACAGGCTAAGATATGGGAACTGTACCTTTTAACTTCAAATTTCAGCTCCTCTAAAACCATCCTTCTCTAAATCCTCTTCCTTTCATGGGCTACTTACTAAGTGTTCCTACTATACCTGTTAGATCAGTTAAACAAAACTCAGAGAAAGAAACGTGGTAGCAATTATTTCCTACATACCATCTCAGTTTTAATTCACACTTTAATGTATGTTATTATCAGCTCAGGAACAGCCAGGGCTATATGTGAATTCACATATATTGACATGAACACCAAAACTCGGGAAAAGGGAAATGTAATTCAGACACAGTGATTTTATTTGACTGACTTTAGTATTATAATCCTGACCACTGTAGTTATAAGGAATGCATAAAATCAAGCATTCCTACACACCTAATCCTAAGGACTGGTATGGAAAATGAATAGACTTATAAATGCTGTGGACATGAGAGACACGCAAAAATGGATGCTCTGTCACCACCAACCCTGTATGAATGCAGAGCATCTCATTTTTATCCATTACTTTACTTGAAAGCCTGCATGGGAAAAGTGCTCAGAAAGCCGTATATTCCAAAATGAGTATGTCCTGGCACAAAATTATGGGGCTATGGGTGACTTCAATGGGATAGCAGCACTAAATCCAGTCTCATTTCTCTGTTCAAAACAGCAAATTGATTGGCACACACCTCACTGAGGAGGTTTATGGCATATTTTGCAGTCATACACAGCCAAAGAAGTCATGTTTTGAACCTGTAAGTTACTCACACATTTTTCACTTTAAATAAACCTGTAGTTTTATTGTACAGTAGTACAGCATGTGCCTTTTTAACCAAAAGCTCAACATCACACAACACTTTAATCTTCCACTTAAACATACACAGTCCTACAACACAGCTCAGTTCAGCTAGGAAAACTACATAATGAATTGATTTATTGAGAGTCCTGGCTACGGTGTACTTAAGGATGTTTACTTACAGCAAGAACAGTGGCAGTGGTTCTGGTGTTGTAACATTTAATTACTTTAACCTGTTCTCAGCGCAGCAATAGCAAGAAGTCATTGAGCGAAACGAGAGATCATTTAGGGAACACCACATTTGATCACAAATGCATGAAACAGTAGACCAGAGGATCTCACACACATGTACAAGTACAGATTAGAAATCTGTTATGAGATCACTTTGATGTTACGTCTACACTAACTATGCCACACAATCCATCACACAGGAAGACTGTATGCATGACAGGCATTTCACCATGTAGTAACATTGGATTGAAATTGTTAGGTTTGAAAGGGGCAGAGGAGGGCATTCTGTACAAATATACACTTGCCTTATTACATTAGTTTACAGGTCAGAAACACTCATTTAGCCATTTGCCCACATGCCAGCAGTCTCCTGTTACAATTTACTTTTAGATGGTTTGCTTTGATTTTACATAGTTCAGGTGAAAACAGTATTGTTACTTCCAGACAGAGCGTGTTCTGAGTTATGTGTCTTAGTCTTTCAAATCGTCATAAACACCTGTGTTGGTGTAACTGGGTATCCCTTATGCACGTTCCTGTGCACAGCTAGCCACAAGTTGTTATCAAGACATGTTCAGATAAGATTTTTCATTTGCAAAGGGGTTCCTCATTGCAATGGAAATTTGAATTTCATCACTGCATAACAACTTACTGCAAGTGAAGTTCCCCTGAAGTCTGGAGTTAAATATCTACTACCCAAATGAGCTACAGGTCACATAGCAAACTCCTGATCAGAGACATAAACTTTGTTCTATTGTTGTTCAATTTATCTCTGTACGTAAAACCTTAAGTCTGTTACTTTAAAGGATCAAATGCTATTTTTATTTCAAGTTCTCAGAAAACATTAATTTCAGTAAAATTTTTAAATACCCAAAGGAGGTAAATTTGGATCCTACTCCTAAACGTGATTTTTCACTTACGGCAGGAGCATGATAGTGTATTGTTGGTTGGTTCTGAATGGTACTGAACTCCTACAGCATCAACTAAAATAATATGTTAATTAAAACACAGACAGTGATACTAAAGAAACAGAGGAAGGAAACTGATATCAAACATCTGATCTTGAATTAAAATAGACCAGCAATATTGTGTAATCTTTCAAACAGATGAGATGTTTAGCTGCTATCAAGTAGCATACCAGCAGTGGTTTCAGGAGAATTATACCAAACTTACACCTACTACGGTTCACATGTATTCTCTGACTCCACAAATTTCACTCATCTTAGGCAAAAATACTGAAGCAAGTTAATTCAAACATACTAAAAAAATGGGGGGGAGGGGACCTTTTCAAATCAAAGTTACTTTTTTGTATCCTCTTCAAGCATTTTAGAAAAAATTCACTACAGTGAAAAAAATTTTACTTAGTCATCATGCTTCTGGTTTTAGATAAGACTAATCAACAGAAGAAACAAAGTTGGAAGCAAAACCATTCTTGGCTAAATGCATGTCCTCAGAAGACTTCCAGTTCATTGTCTAAACTGTAATGTTTTGGTAGCTTTCAGTGAAGATACAAACTTTCAGCTTATCATCTAGACACCACTGACACATGGAAAGATTGTTGGAAAATAGTTATCTATTTAAAACAGACATCACCTGAAGCAAATTTTTTTCTTGCTGTAAAACAACCACAAGCAGTGTATTAACAAGATACACAAGCTCATCTTCGCCCATTCAGAATTTTTTATTTGGTTAATAAGTAAGTAATGAGAAATAACTAAAACCTGACCCTGAAATATCATTAACAGTTTAAGGAATAAAGCTCTGCTATTTCCTGAATTCACTCCATGCCATTTTTAATAAAAGAGCTTATGCAGATTTCTTCTCCTTACTAAAATTAAGCCAGTATATGTTTCTTACATATTTAAATAGCCCCAACACCAGACACATATGAAATGTTATACTGAATTTTAATCCTTGTAAAACATAATTACACAACACACTTACCATAAATCTTTTCAATAACACCCATTATAGGACTCCGTAAAGAGCACTTTCTACTACTATGCACTGTCAAATATTTCTGGCAGTATTGGGAATTGACTACAGTATATTTATTTTTTAAAATCAAGAGTTAACCTACATATTCTGAACTTGCAAATAATACACAAGAGATTGTACTTCCATATAGGCTGCAGAGACATTCACTCTTTTTTTTTTATTATTTGTATGTAAGAGTAAATTTTCTGTAACAATATGAATTAAAATTAATAGCTTATTTACTAGCTAAGAGGCTAGCAGTTATTTGTAATCATATTAATCAAAAGATAATTGAAAAATTCAAAGTTAATTATTGTGAAGTGCACAAAATCTAGAATATAGGGATTTTCCACAGTACACTATACTAAATCAACATAGAAGAGTTAAAAGCCGTAAAGCCAAAATCTTAATTTAAAAATTTAGTGTTTCTGACATCATCTTCCACCATTCCATCAACTCTTCTTTCTCCTCTTCTTTTCTTTCAGACAATGACTCCAGTTCAAAATCAACCTAAGAGAAACAATCAAAAAGATTGGTAAGACTTGTAGAAAGAAAGGAGTGTAGGCTTTTAAGAGTCATTTATAAGGCATTTATTGTAAGAGTTATTTATTATAAGTTGTTTAACACAGACATGGGGGTTAGGGAGATACTTTCCATTTTAGGCTCGGTTTATTCAAAGTGTCTCAAGGCTGAATTAAATATGTGCAATACTAGTGTACCAGTACAATAAACTTCTGTGAAAATGCACACAGGTGAGCAAAATTTTCAAAAAAAAAAAGAAAAAAAAAAAAGGCTTTTTCATATGTAGTAGACAATAAAGCAATACACATGTGAGCACTTACCACAACTGCAGGGTTAAAGGGCACAGCAACTTTTTTAGTTATTGCTAGATAGCCTGGTGCTGAGGCTGTAAGTTTGTAATTTCCAGGCACAAGCAATCTCCAGTAATCACCATCCTTGGCTGTAAAGAACAAGGAAAAAAAAATCCAAATAAATAGGTATAAAATTAATTATGCAGCTAATGGAAAGGGACTGTATATCTTGTCAGAGCCCTTTCAGGAAAGAGCCCTCTCCTTTTGCCTGTCTGAAAGTATTCTTCTGTAAGAGGTCTATAAATATGTCATTACAGATTTTCTTCTTTTCAGGTAAACAAAACACAGATTTAAATTCTGAAGCTGTGCTGTAGCCTACATGAAAGATTTTGCCTGCTGAGGCTGAAAGATATCCAGCACACTGAAGAAAAGAGTAATATGGGACAAACCTCAGTGTGAACCTCATAAAGTTCGACAAGGCCAAGTGCAAGTTCCTGCATCTGAGTCAGGGCAATCCCAAACACAGAAACACACTGGGCTTAGACTGGATTGAAACCAGCCCTGAGGAGGACTTCGAGATGTTGGTTGCCAAGAAGCTTAACATGAGCCAGCAGTCTGTGCTTGCAGCCCAGAAAGCCAATTGCATGCTGGGCTGAACTGAAAGGAGCATGACCAGCAGGTCAAGGGAAGTGATTCTGCCCCTCTGCTCTCATGAGACCCCACCTGCAGTACTGCATTCAGCTTTGGGGCTCCCAACACAAGAGGGTTTGAACATGCTTGAGCGAGTCCAGAGGGCCATGAAGATAATCAAAGGGCTGGAGCACCTCTCCTATGAAGACAGGCTGAGAGAGTTGGGCTTGTTCAGCCTGCAGAAGAGAAGTCTTTGGGGAGAGCTTAGAGCAGCTCCAGTGCCTAAAGGGGACCTGCAAGAAATCTGGAGAGAGGCTATTTACAAGGGTGTGCAGTGACAGGACAGTTGGGAATGGTTTTAAACCGACACAGGGTAGATTTAGATTAGACATTAGGATGAAATTCTTCACTGTGAGAGTAGTGAGGCACTGGCACAGGTTGTCCAGAGAAGTTGTGGCTGCCCCATCCCTGGCAGTGCTCAAGGCCAGGTAGGATGGGGCTTTGAGCAACCTGGTCTACTGAAAGGTATCTCTGCCTGTGGCAGGAAGCGGACTGGAACTAAATGGTCTTTAAGATCCCTTCCAACCCAAACCATTCTGTGATGATCTTTTTCAGTCATTAAAAACACGTCATCCTCTTCTTTAGAAATGACCTTCTCCTGTTTTCACAAAGACTCTGATCCTCCCTGTACCAGCAGTGGGCAATTACCTAATTTCTCACAGGCTAATACTCTGAATTTCTCTTTCTCCAGAAAACATCGCAAAACTGTTCTAAAGGCCGTTTAAAAGACTTGGCCACGCTCTTACTGCCAGTTGCTTAAATGCTTTTTCAGCACATCTACAGCCACACAGCTCACAGAGGGAAACATTACTTAAATGTCTGCAATTCACACAGTTAAAAATGTCAGTAGTCAGTCCAATTGTTCCCAGACTTTTCATAAAACAGAAGGGAAAAAAGTACTGCTTCAGAGCCATGATAATGATCTAATGATTCCTGGCACTGGAACAAAGCTGAATTTTAACTCATGAACAAAGGAGTGGGGGGAAAAAGAAACCCCAAAGAATATTTATCCTTCTTTTTGAATATGCTAAAACTCAAGTACTTGTTTTCCTCCCTGTTTTGACAATACATGACTTTCAGGCTTATACACACACAGTGATGTGAGAGGATTCATGGTTAGATGCTTTTCTGTACACAGCATTAGCTGTAGTACTGTATCTATTACTCCTTTATACTTCAAAATGCCTCCTTGCAAGCTTATTCTCTTTTTATTACTCCAGAAAATTGATTTCCAGCCTCTGTACTTTTTGCCTTCTTATACATAGTGAAAGAAGATGGCTAATGTTATCACAGACTGTTCTCCTGCTTGGCAGAAATGCTGGCCTCTTCGCAGGTAGTAAGAGAAAAAACACAAATTGAAGCCAGCTGAAGGGTCTACCAGTCCTGTTTCACAGTATTATGCATCTCTAACAGTACATAATGTTGAGAAAATGACCATAATGAAAGCTCATGCATAAAGCAGTAATATTTTATTATTTTTTCTGTAATTAGCATCTTCATAGAATCACAGAATCATTAGGGTTGGAAGGGTCCTCTGGGGATCCTCTAATCTAAACCCCTGTCAAGGCAGGGCCACCTAGAGCAGGTTGCACAGGAACATGTTCAGGTGGGTTTTGAATGCCTGCATTCCACAACCTCCCTGGGCAGCCCATTCCAGTGCTCTGCCACCATCAATGTAAAGAAGTTCTTCCTCATGTTGAGATGACACTTCTTGTGGTTTAGCTTCTGGCCATTGTTCCTTGTCCTGTCACGGGCACAACTGAAAAGAGTCTGGCACCATCCTCCTGGCACCTGCCTTTGAGATATTTCCCCTCTCAGTTTTCTCTTCTCTAGACTAAATAGGAAGAGCTCCCACAATCTCTCCTCATACAACAGATGCTCCAAATCCTGATCATCCTTATGGCCCTCTGCTGGACCCTTTCCGGTAGCTCCTTGTCTTTCTTGTGCTGAGGAGGCCAGAACTAGACACAGCACTCCACATGTGGCCTCACTAAGGTCCAATAGAGGAGGAGGATTACCTCCCTCGACCTGCTGGCCACACTCCTACTGGTGCACCCCAGGATACTATTGGCCTTCCTGGCCACAAAGGCACACTACCGGCTCATAGTCAACTTGTCATCTACCAATACTCCCAAGAGTACTGTGCAAACAAAACAAAATTGTCATTTAGAATAAGAAAGCATAGGTCTACAAGGAAGACTGCAAGTTTATACTGTGTGAGGTACCTTTGAATTCATTCCTATAACAAAGGACCACCACCAAAGAGGTGACTCATAATTTTCTACAAACACCAGCACAATAATTTCTTCTTTTAGAACTGCCCTTCTAAAACAAGGTCACATAACTGTAAACAGCAGAGAGAATATATCTTTGCAGAAGTTATGTAAACTGAAAATCTGACAAGAATTTGCATACCAAAAGGTATGACTGCATTGCAAGTAATATAACACTTTTGGACTACAATTTAGCCTTCAAACTCAAAATGGCACTGCTGATAGGACTTCAAATCCTGACAGAGCTGTGAAACACTACTTGCACCACAAATCAGAAAACAAACTCAGCACAAATAACCAGCAGCCACCAGAACCAATTCACTCCAGAGATCCATGAAATCCCAACAACCAGACTCAGCTAGTCTGAGAGCAAAATACAAGAGAAAAATTAATGAAATCCTGCAGGTAGCAAGCTGCCTGAGGCACAACATGCTTTCCTGGTTTCAAACTTTTGCTCCCTTAAAGCTTCAGATAGTAGGATCTGAAATGGCTCCATGTTGCCAAGCAGAGGGAAGAGCAGTATATTCCATCACTTCTTGTTTTGCTGAGGCTTACCTGATGTAATGTCATGGCTTATCCCCTCCACAGAAATCGTAGCATTTGCTATTGGATTGCCCTGAAGGTCTTTAACAAATCCCTTCACTCCTCGATGAATCTCAAATAAATAAATAAATAAAGTCAGAAATACATGCAAAATCACAGGAAAATTTCATTAAGAAAGATGGCCTTTTCATCAGCGAGACATCTACTGATATATCTAACGATGCACGTTACGGATCCCATGGTCTACATGCCGACACCTACCAAGGATAATTACTAAACATCATAATAGAACAAACAGTGAAGAGGAAAAATAATTCAGCTGGTAATTGTACTAATTCCTTTCTGCAATGAAAGCATTTCTCAGAAATACGCAGCACACAATAATATATATATGAACAATGACTTGAAAGTCATTGTCACTGCGGATTAACCACTGTGCTTTGAAAGACAGCCTAATATGGACATAACTCCTTAAAAGGGAAACATTAACAAGGTTAAATGAGGCCACTTGGACTTTGATGGGCAATCCCTGTGAGAGACACTTGAACTCTCTATTGTGCACCCAAACCATCCAGATCTTCAAGCTGGGACCTCATAGAGTCACAACACTCCCTACAAGGCCTGTGACAGAAAGGTGATGGTGCATCATGTCCTAGTTTCTTCTTGCCTCTTAGACAACATACACCAGCTAACAGCACCAGCAGTACCTAACCTTCCTGTTCCCAGCACATATGAATTTAAAGCACTGATTTAATTGCAGTGTGTGGAGACCAGTCCTGCTCATATTCTTTAAGGATAATCTGAAAGCAGAGCTCCTCAGAGGCAAGAAGCTTGAGTTCAACTACTTTTTCACAGGCTGAGATAGGGAGCTCTCAGCCCCAGAGAATGGGACAACTTGAACCTGTGCAGAGATGCATCTCATTGGGAGCCTAGAAACTAAATGCGGAAGTACTGTGGAGTTAGGCTTCTCTGATTCTATGATATTTGAAAAGATTTGCAGATAACAAAGTTTATTTTGAGATTTTGATATTCCCCTTTATGAACCTATATAGTATATTCAGCTGCTATAATGTAATTCATCATAATCCTCTAGTTTACCCCATCTGAAGCCTGATACAGATCAGCTTAGAAAAGCAGAAAGTACATATTTGCACCATCCTCAACAATTACAGGGGAGCCGAAGCACAGAGATGCACCTCTTACCCTGTAAAAGGATAAAAAGCAATGCCAGATAGACCATCTGAGCTTCAAGGATAAAGCCAGCAGCTCCACAGGAGCAAAGGAAGTTGGCAAAATAATCTCTTACACATTTGTAATTTTTAAAATGCAGTGACACCATAGTTTTCCATGAGTCAGAAAATTAATCCACATGAAAAGGAGCTGAACAATTTGAGATGGACCCCATGATAAATGGGTAAAAACCTGCAGGGTGGGTAGAGCCTTTTCCTCAGCCCACGTACAAATCACTAGCAGAATGATATGACTCAAACATTTCAAAATACTTAAATACTTCAGATTTCTGGCTAGCTAAAGCATTTCTGCACAAATAAGTTCTTAAAGAAATTAATGTATGAAGTGTCTGGCTCCGCTAACAAAGTATGTTTCTGATTTCACAATCCCACATGTGCAGCCATTAATGATATCAGATATATTTGTGTTCTTTAACTACAATATCCAGGTTTCAGGAATTCAATACTCCCACACTGCTTGGAAGCATCATTTCCATGCAGCCTGCTACACCGGCATGAAATGATTAAAAACAAAGACAAACCAGCAGGAAAAAACAACATACACAAATCCCCCCAAGTTTATTTCAGAGTCTTAACGCCTAACAACCCATTAGCACAATATTATCTAAATCAGAGAGCAGCAGAATATCTAGAAAACCAGGATTAGAAGTGTCCCCTGACATTACACTGAATTGCCAGGCAACTGAAGTCTAATCCAGCTGTCTAGGCTCCCTATACATCCATAGTGATCCATTCCACAGCTGTACACACGTTTTCATATCTGTAGAGGGCAATCCATCTCTCTTAGTATACACACTAGTGCTGGCGGAATGAATTATACTCTCTGGTGATGTGTATTTCTTTTCATTGAAGAAGCTAACACAAATCATTTAAATTAAATGTCTGCAGGAGCTTAAATAAGGTGAGATTCAATACCATAACATCTTCTTTCTTTTCCCCTCTTCTTCCACATCAGAAAGATTACATAGGATTTACCACCTTAGAGACATACAAGAACTATGGAGTACCAATTGGATTAATATGAAATTTTGAATTAGATGTTCACACAACACAAAGTTTATAAATTTTATGCACAATAACTAGAGTTTTGCCATCCTCTTTTCTGTTACCTGTTCGATGTAATTGATAAGAGAGTCCTTGTTGTCCTCCCAGTAGCCCTTCAGAGTTTCTTCAGGTGGGAACTTTTCACAGCTAAGCTCCACTGTGATTTCAAAGCAGTTGCTGCTGAGGTAATTGAAATCCTGCATCCCTGCAATGCCAAAAAAGAAAGAGAATCAGTGATGTATTTTGCATTCTTCTGGCATAAATAAAGTGGAGCACATGAGATGCTTAATACACCTATTGAGAAAAGAATAGGTATAAATACAGTTGGTGCAGTTCTTAATTCAGAAGCTTTAAACTGGAGAAACTAGATAGATAATTAAGTCCCAAAAAGTTTTCTTCCCAGGTAAAGTTTGGAAAAGACTTGACACCTTGCCTGTATACTTCTACCTGATGCTGCACCTGGCCGATATACTTCTACCTGACACATGGTTTTGGATAGCTGACAAATTATTTTTTAATCTCTTCAGGAATGGAAAATTATTTCCAATTTTGCCAAAAATATTTCCATATGAAAGTAAAAGATGATCAGCTTTGTAAGCCAAGAAGAATATCAATGAATTATAAAGCAAATGAAGCATGATAAAGTGACTTTGAGAAAGGGATTTATAAAGATGGCATAAAAACATGTTGGTTTGGGCTTTTTTTTTTTGAAAATATCAAGTCTCAACTTAGTTACGTTTTACACTAAAAACATCCATTTGCTAAGGAATATTTTTTTTCTAGCTTTTCTGCATAGATTCCAAACATTAAAAAAAAAACCAACACAAACAAAAACAAAAACCAAAAGCAAACTTCCTATAAACTTTATTTACACGGATTTTTTTCCATGGGTAGGAGTATTTCCCACCCATTCAATGCTTCTACAAAATCAGCACTGGATAGCCTTCAATAAAGAAGAAAAAAGAAACATTACTGTTAATGCAACTTTAATCATAGGAATTTAAATATATATATAATAGCATCATCACTGGGAATAAAAACTTGATGGGAAAGATGCACTCTTTTACATTTCTGTGTCCCTTCTCTTACTACATGGAAATATTGGCTATTTTCTCAAATCAGTGAAGTGGCAACCAAAGTTGTTTCTAGCATTGTAACTGGATGAACCAGCTAGGGAGGGATTGTAGCTGTCCCCAGGAGAGTTATAAATATATTTTTTGCAGAAGCTGATGTAGAATTAGCTCTTGCCTTCCCAGCCTATCTAGCTAGCAGAGTAATTGGATTCTCAAATGGAGGACTGAAAAGAAAAAGGCTATCAAGCATTTTGAGCATGGCCATGGAGGTCAATGGGGGATTGAAAAGTGATTCAAATACAGCTATTTCATTCAGCCCTATATTCCCCCATGCAAGCTACATAAGAGACCTAATGCAGTCTGTTTACTGAAGCACCAGTGTTATTCATCAGTCCAGAAATGTCCAGAGAGCTGATGTCATATCCAAAAGAGAAGTGCGAGGGCAGCAAACAGATTGAGTCAGGTGGGATTTTGCCAACACACTAGGGTGAGGAATCTATTTTCTGCCAACCAGGCAATGAGACTCCTAACTACTGGTAAGAACAGGGATTTTTCAGATTCCTAAAAGAACCCTTTTTCTTCTAAATCTTTCTTAGATGGCTAAAAAATGAAGACATAGAGGGCAAAGGTGCTCCTGAGAGGGACAGCTTTGACAGCCCAACTGGCAGAATGCAAGATGGCCCATTCAGCAGTACATACTGATAGAGCAGCAGAGTCATAAGTAAAATCCTGACAGCACTGCTGATTGCCAGGCATCTGTTCTAGGCATTTGATAATGTTGTTTTTCTTGATTTTTGCCTCTCTTCTACAAGAAAGGAAGACTCTGTCAAGAGGAGAACTGGGAGCCAAAGGGCACAATGTAATTCTACTGTGGTGTTAGCAACTCTTGACCATACTGCCCCAATTCTCAGCAAGTTCCCCCCTTCCCTTTCCCGAAGAGAGAGATGCCATAGTTTCTCAAGAACAGAATACAGAAGCAATATATTTCCTAGTTTTGGCCATGGTGCCCATATCTTATAGTTTCTTTTCCACCTCCTGATCTGGTCCACAGTTCATATATGTTGCTTCCGTAGTTTTCAGACTAAAGCTTCCAAGGAAATTTTCACTTGAACTAAGCAATGTTTAGTTATTTTCCTTAGCACTAGACATGGATATAACAGAACTGGTTTTGTTGAATTAGTTTTATTTTCTTAACTCAGCCTGTGGCAAACATCACCATGGAGGTTTCGTTTAAAAGTCAGAGCTTGCAGCTGATTTCTACAGTTGGGAAAAAAACCTAAAAAGCCCAACAAATAGATTCATGCTTTATGGGTCAAACTATATGCCATCTCTCTATTTTTTATTAGCTGCACCGTATTAGGATCATAGATCTTGGTTAGAACTAGGATTTCTGTCTACTACTAACTTCTGTACAAATACATGAGAAAAAGAAAGGTCCCAGCGAATTTACGGACTAACTTAAGATTCAAAAGGAGGAAATAATTCCAACTTTCCAAAAAAGTCTTTCCAATGGAAAAATGTGCCTTTGGCATGTGCAATTTAGCAAAATCAGGACATTTCATCAAAACAATGGAAATACTGTTTTTTCAATGCATTTTCCTACAGAAAAAGAAGCTGAAGTTAAATATGTCCATGCTTTTATAGTTAATACCCAATATTTCATTAAGGCAACTTTTAACTGAATTGAAACAAATTTTAACTATTAAACCTCTCAGTATTCTATTTTTTTTATTTACGCAAACTCTGTTTTATCAAAGGCATTTTAATGGCTCCAATTCAAAGTCTGTGGAAAGTTTTACACAAAGCGAAATTTTTGCTTTTCAGTCATATTGAGAAATGTCAACATTTTACCTTACACCCAATCCCTGTAATTGTGGTACCACAGCAGAGGAAACATGCTGCTGCTGTGAAGATTGGGAATGACAGCTCTAAGTATAAACAGGTGATTGTTGGCTGTGTGAGCCCTACCAGTTGTTGTTTGGTTTTTGATTTCTTTACATGAGCTTAATTATTTTCCTGGTCTAGTAGCCCCTTTAGTGCAACAGGAGCAGAATTAGGCTACCACCTAAGCTGTGTAATGCTTTGGAAGATTTCTGTTCATTCCAGGTAAAAACTTAAAATTCGTTCAGAGACTGTAATGGAATATTAGGAGGAAAGCAAACAGTAAGACTGGTATGTATGTTGAGAGTTATCTGATACAAATCAATGAAGCCAATGAACAGGCAAATCACTCCAATACAAACTTTGTTTCTGGCTCAGAAATCCCCAGCTTTCACTCCAAAGTTTTGTCTGAGTTTACCAGACACAGAGGACTCAGAGAGCCCAACACCTTTTTGCCTCAGTTTACAAAGAAAGTGGCACATAAAAATTCTTAGCAAAAAGGAATTAAATGTCTCATTTCAGGATGCTCTTCTAGACTTGTCCCAGAAAATTAATCTTGAAATGGCCGTAGTAGCTCTGTTGTTCCTCTTAGCACAGAAGGCTCTACCAAAGTCTAGCAGAAAACAACCTGTGCAGGAGTCGGGCACTAATTAAGCCACAAAGTATGGAGATGCAAGTATCTTCACATCTGGTTTTGTTCCCATGGAAATCTAAAGCCGTTGTCTACAATGCTGCAAAACCAGGCCTCACCATTTCCTCCAAGGTTGGATGCTTTCATTATTGAGGTTAAAATGAATAGTCAGTAGCCTACTCTCTCTGATAAGGGTTTGTTAGGGGAGTTTTTAATGTGTTGGGTTTTTTTGGTTTTTTTTAAAAAAAAGTCAGTAAAAGCCCACACACAAACCTTAAGCTCGTGTGACAGCATAGAAATCACTTGCCCACTGTAGGACTATTAAATTTGCAATAACCTGAACCTTAACTGCACAAAACACTGTAGAAAAAGCAACGAAAGAGGAATATTTTAACAGACATCACAATGAGCTTTATGGGATTTTACAGACGTATTGTGCTGAGTGATCTGCCTTATATTTAGCATTAACCAGACAAAAAGTTTTAGATAAGATGGTGGTACTCTAAACTACAATTAAACCAGTGAAAATTCAAGCTTAAAATAACCACCAGTGACACAGAACCTCCGCGCAGTGGGACTCACCTCCTGGGACGCTGTACCATGCACCACCATTAGTTGTTCCATCCACAAAGCTGCTATCATCGTCATTTTTACGACACGGCGGTCTGTTTGGATCAGACATAGCGGGATTAAAAGAAGAATAACTGCGAGCCAGGCTTTGGAAAATAGCATCATCAGGGCAGGAGCTGTATTCATGAGCACTGCCTAAGGAATTAAAAAAGTTCAGGAACAAGGATTATTAAAAGGGCAGTTATACCAACTGCTCTCACAACCTAGATTACTTATTCTGCACAGCATGACTGTGCATGGAAATTCTCTGTACGCGGGTAAGTGTCCTACAGAATCACAAACTAATATAGCATTATCTTAATAATGTTAACATTTCTCCAATATTTCATCAACTGCCTGCAGCAAGTTGCCCCATTACTAAGGTGAGCATTAGTATCAGTCAATATTTCTGAAAATATTAATTTAAAAATGCACCAAAAAATCTAAGCTATTTTAGGCTTTAGATATTTTCTTAATAAAAAAAACACAGTATGTAGACAAAGGTCTCTCCCTAAAGAATTTTACAGTCTGATATTAAAAGGATTTGCAATTAAACTGTGAGAAAGCAGATTGACGGAAGACAATCACAAACAATACCATCATATCATGACCATTTTAATCATTAGCACATTCTCCAGTAGAAGAAAAAGCAAATTAATATTGCTGTGCACTAAATGAGAACATCTCATCCACAGTGTCATCCTTTTAATATGGGACCAATGCTAAGAAAGCTGAGACAACAGTAGTTGTTTCTATTAACACACTACTGCTTCCAGAAAATCGCTTTTTAAAGGTGAAAGTAGAGAAACCTTAGGTCATACAGGCAGCCTAGCCACATCTCTCTCACTTCAGTTAACAGGGTACGAACAGCCCCAGCTTAAGAGGTAAGTTGCCTTGATTAAAATATCTGAGGGACTATGATTCCCTCAGGAATTACATCATTTTTGCGGTGTAACTCTACCAAAGCAAACCATAATCTTCACAACTAGAAAACATGCTCATACAGTGACTAGCTGCAAACATGTGATTACCGTGTTAAAATAAGTCATTACAATTCAATGACATGATATTTATGAAGGGGACCTTAGGTAGCAGTGAAATAAGTGCAAAATGTAATTTCTATCTCCTACTATTTCATGTTAACTTCTATAACATACCACTCCGAGTCTCATCATAAGGGTAGTTTGCAACGAGATCTCCTCCATGAAGATTAGCAGAGAGCACAAAGGGAATATCCATAATCCAGTGAATGACACCTTTTGTTTCAGGAGCAAGCTACAACAATATAGAATTAGCAGCAGTTATAAATTGGTAATTCAACACAGAAACTTACTCAATTATATACTGTGGCCTTAATTATTATCACATATATTGTGAAGACATTTAAATGAACAGCAGTTTTATTTTGGCTTCAGAGAGAACTGACAGTCCTTTACATCAGGTTTATAATTATTTAAGTAGATTAACGTAAGTCTAAAATTGGTGTAAATTACTTTAGAATGAGAGCACAAATAAAGCAATCTCAATCTTCTACTAAAAAAAAAAAAAAAAAAAAAACCTACCAAATTTTGAACCAAGGAAAATAAACTAATTCAAACCAAATGTTAGTAGGATGCAGTGTGTTCTCTGCACAGAAAGTAAAATTACTTCACTTAATAATCTGAAGACAGAATACGGCTATTAAAGCCATAAACCTATGGTACTGCAGTCACAACACTGTATTTTCTAGGACCTCCTCTGAGGGTAAACACAAGAAGATAAAAATCCCTCCAGAAACACACTTGCATATTTAAGGCTTAAGCTTAACAAAAATGCATGTGCTGTATGTGAGGATAGCTATATAGCCAGCAATGTAACTAAGCACAATACACAAGAGTTTCTGGGAATGGTAAAAATGCAGAATATCTGCAAGAATTGCTCCAAATCAAGGGAGAAGGCTGCACAATCTCTGACCTTAAAATAAAACATGGTTTGAGTGAGGAATTTTCTAAGGATTAAGCAATATGGATCAAAAGATTTTACTACAGTAATTCATTTTGACAAAACCTTTCAGAAGCATCAGATGGATAAATTTAACAAAATGAACAAAGTATTTAGAACTTGAATCATAAAGACACAACTCTTAGAGGTGGCTACATGCCTACTTGCATAAGAAATGGACATGTAAGTGATCCACTGTTCAGCGCCTACTTACTTTAGGATTCTGGTCCACAGCTTTTTTCATGTTTTTCAGTAGATGGTTGTTTGGGCCACCTTCTTTCTCATTGACATAGACTATTCTATCAAGATCAGGGAAATTTCGGTTTAGATCTATCCCTTGGGCATTGCTTCGACCAACAAACCAGTCTTTAAGCTCACCAGGCTGAACAAGGAAAAGGAAGAAAAAAAGAAGGGAGATGAGTACATTCAGGAGATTGCATATCAAGCCTTGTATGGGTGTATTTAGCCATGTAAATTTGAATCATGGGTTTACTTCCTATGTTCTCAAGAATTAGAAGGGATCATGTGACAGTAAAAACTTCTGAAGCACCAAGAGCTGAGTCACCCCTATTTCTTCCTAGAGCTCTGTGGGAGCAAAACAAATCTTTGTTTCCCTGAGGGTCTTGGAGGAAAGGATCATTCACATAGTGACAGATCTGGACTAAAGATGGGCAAAATTACCAGCAACATCAGATTTTTCAGTATGTGCTGAGTTTTTCCCCTGAGAGCTGTTTTTTCCCCATTGTGTCATGCCTATGATCGTGAATTACAGACTTCATTTTAGTGAGCCTCAGAACAGCTGTAGATTTATCAGCCAGCCACAATTTTCACTCATTTCAAAGTTCAAAGTTTCTCTAAATGGCTTCAGGGTAAAGAAGTACTTTAATCTTTACTTGCCAGAGATTTTTATTCTTATGGTGAATATCAGCTATGTTCACTGAAACGGTAGCATTGAATAAAGATGCAATGACAATTTTTGCAAAGTATTTTCTTAAAGTTGTTTCTCTAAAATGGTTTCGGGTTGCATTAAGGAAATGCCTTCAGAGAACATAGCTTTCCCTAGCTTGTCTCTGTAAGCTTTCAGTACACTTTAAGGTAGGTTTAGTTTGGTTACTGGTTTTAATCTTGGGGTATACTGAATCTACTGTCACACACTGTGTACAGGATCAAGATAGTTATAAGTTAGAATAACAGTGGCACTAAACCAAATTGTATTATAAACAATATGTAACTTGTAAAGCAACCAGGTAAAAACAAGTGTACTTTGACTAAGGATCAGAAGTTTCAAATATTATTACAGAATCTCTACAGAGATAGATTGCAAAGTAAAATAATGCACCAACTTCATGACAGCTTCTGCTTCATTGCCACGAGAGGGAGACATAGGACCAAATATAGCTTAAAAGAAGTCTGTGGTTTTGTGGGTTTTTTAAAGACTTCATGAGTATCCGTTTGATAAAGTTCTTAATAAGATTTTACTTACTTAATCATAAATAAGTAGTCACATAAAAAGATCCAACATTTCTGTATTATTTTAAAAAATAAATACACCTTCTAAAACAAGAAATGTCTTATTTTTGTTTAGAACATAATACACACTAGAAGCTGTATATAACAGGGTCCTATTTGCCTTCTATTTGCTAAGTATACACTAAACACACTGCATGTTTCCTGACTGAGTCATCATCCTAAAATACATGCTAAATTTTCTTGACAAATATCTTAATTAAAGTACCTCCTGCCTGAAATTTAGAATCAGTTATTCATGTTAAAAAGATGGTTCTCAAAGTTTACTTCTTTTGGGATCAAGCTCTGATGAGTGTGAATAATCCATGTATGTGCATTTACATGAGAAATTTTTTAAAGGAAAGATCAACTTTCTTTTTTTTACCACTTTTGAAGCATCATGTATTACTAGAAGTTAGTTGTTTAGGAAGCAGCTCAGTTAATGAACTGAATAGAAATTCAGTCAATGAAAGAATATGCATGAAACATAAACATCACATATTTTTAAATACAGTAAACTCACAAGAGAGTCAACTATTTGTTGAAAACCCAAGCATAAAATCCTCCTTGTTAAACAGAGCAAGCCTACTGTACTATTAGAAAATACTTCACTTACGTTGTTCCATTCAACGATCACCAAGATTTCATGTCTCTGTAAAACTGCTAATCTAAGTTGTCATTAATATGCCCTAAGGTTGGTACAGATGTTGATAACTATTCTTATATATATAGCCTTACAAACCTGGGATGCTGCCTTCTCAAAGCCATCTGGGTTCAAAGATGGCATGATATGGATACGTGTACTATGGATCAAGTTGATAATAGTTTCATTTCCTTTCTGGTATTCGTTACACAAGTACTGAGCCAGGAAGATGAGCAACTCCCTCCCGACAGCTTCGTTTCCATGCATATTCCCAACATATTTAAATTCCGGTTCTCCTGCAAGAAGAAGGAAGAACATGTCTTAGAAGAACACATAAAAATTGCCAATAAACTGGATCACACAGCACACAAGAGATGTGGGTATCACTGTTACAGCTGGCCACAGGATCCCCAGGAAGATGCAAACCTCCTTCAGAAAAGTAGATTTAGTTTTTTAATAAACTCTAGCTAAACAAATAGTAACTTATATTCATCTGTTTGGCAAAAGCAGAGAAAGAATACCAGAGGACAACACAGTATGCCAAAATAAATGCTTAACACTGCTATTAACACTACTATTGAGTAGTTGAGATCTTATGCAACTGATGTCTCAACACTGCAAAAGAGTGTCTCCGTTAGATAGGTTTCAAATATATAAGCTAACAGAACTTCTTATCTTTAATGTTGGTCTTCAATATAAGGTTAAGCTTATCGGACTGCACTTGCATTAAACTGCAATTCTGCAATTGTCAGTAAACAGCTGTTGATCCTAGTGATCTGAACAATCTTATTCAGCAAATACTTTGCAGATACAGCTCAGACTTTGTGAAGCTAGTGCAATAACTTAACTCTTACAATGAATCACTCCCATTTAACACTCCAATAAACAGTCCAGTATTAAATATATGTGTAAATATCCCAGTATATTAATGGAATACATTGAATATTTATGCATATATTTAATGTTGATTTAATATATATTTTATTAGTAACATATAATATTCAATGTGCAATATGCATTCAATATATATTCTACATTGAGAGAACATATATAAGTATGCTAACCAATTTTCCCAATTGCTCATTAGTCTATTCTCATGACCATGGACATAAAAACCACACAAAATATGTCTTCTAGAGCTGTGAAGGATTTACCTTTTAAAAGATTACATTTTAGGCCCTGATTCCAGGGAAGTTTTAGGATACATGTAAATACTTGAATAAGATTAAAAGGAGTGTTCTGGAACTACAATAAAGAATATGCTGTTTTCTGAGTTGTTCCTTATCCTTTTCCTTCTTAAATGCAGTTGTTCTGTGGTTACAGCTTTAATCAAACATTCTGCTGATAATATTCTCTGACTAGGTTTTAAATACACTTTATGATAGCCTTTAGCACTATCGCAGGGACAAATTGCAGCCAGGAAGAGTGTTACACAAATGAGACCTAAATAACTGCTAATCAAGCACAGAGCCGTATCTACTTACGACTCTTCAGTTTGTGTTTGTTAACCTTAATCCGGTGGTAAGATGCTAGCAGAGTGCTATTAATACTGTAACTTCTTTCCTTCCAGCTAAGATGGTTTTGTACATATAGATTCATCCCTGAAATTTTTTGCCAGATAGGTTAAGAAGTTTTCTGGCTTCAGTGAAATAGCTTCATTTTACCTGATAGACACAATGCCATCACTGTGACTAAAACCCTTCATTTCCTCTTTTGGCATTGAGTTCCTATTTACTGCTTCTTCTTATCTGTTAATACCAGGGAATGCAAGATGTCTAATCATCAAGAGTGATCGGACAATGTAATCAACCTGATCCCATTAAAACAGATAGATTTTATTTAATAAAATATGCAGCACTATGCATCACATATTCCTAATTAGAATACTCATGCATATGTATATTGGTATGTTATTTATGGGAAAAGTCCTCACAAGCTAACAGGTAAATTTGTTATTGTGGTGAATATGAACACGGTTGCATTTTGTGCTTGTGGTTTTCCCTAGGACATCACTAAGAAAGCCTGAAGGAGAAATAATTTCTCTTAATTCCCAGCCGTGTACATTAATCACCTATTTTTCTCTCCCACTTTAATTTTTGAGGCCTGGTTCAAATGAAGAAATAGAAACATATGTTTGACATAGGGTATTGCTTAGCCCCCTCCCCAAAGAATCATTAAGAGTGTTTAGAAGGGTTCATGGAAACAATTACAGAAGGGTTCTATAGTGAACCAAGAGTACGGCTTCATCTACAACATATCTTCAGTGGTAATGATGCATCTCAAATGAGCATTAAAAGATAAAAGGGGTTTAGGAAGATGCAAAAAAAGAGTTATTGGAAATATAGAAAGTCTTTACTCTGAAAAGTGATTGGTGATATCAGCCCCATTTTCCTTAGGAAGAATAATAATTGACAGTCAAATACACCAACCATTATGGCACAAAGGAATTGGACTGGAAAGCAGCATTTCCCTACACCACAAAACAAGAGACAGTGATTTTCAGTGAAAAGGAACAATGACCATTTTTAGACTGATAAAAAAAGAATAACATTACTTATAACACAAAATGTGAAATCAGTATTCAAAGAATCCAGTTGGCAGCAAGGTGTCAGCAGAACTCCAAGTTCTGCTAGCAAGCCAAAAGCTAAAATACTGGTCTAAATGCAAATGCAGACCAACGAAAAGGCAAAGAGAGAGCCAAGTAACAGCCCTGCTTCAAAACTTAACTCTGTCTTTGTGTTTTAGCTCCCCTAGGCACTTTCTTACACCTTTCTCTCAAGCAAAGAACTGCATCTCCTGATAATACTAAGGCTGCAGAGAACAAGGCTGTGCAGTCCATACGCGTGAGAACTATTCTCTGCCAGCCACCACCCAGCCCTGCCCATTTTCTTACTTGTGGGCACAGTAATCAAAGAAATACTGCATTTCTGCTCAATAAAAGAAGATATTTAATTTCAGACTGTATCTGACAATTTTAGGAAAACTCTTCATCGTTTCATCAGTGTGATTTATATCTAAAGGAACAATGGAAAAATGGGTCTTTCTCATATCTAAACTTTGCAGCTGCTTCAAGAGAAACAACTCCACTTTTACAGTTTGTTTCAGCAGTTACAAGCTGGCTGTGAAGGAACTAGCAGTTCGCTCATTAGATGTTCCTGCTCATCATGGACAAAGTCAGAGAATCCATTCTGGAAAAAAGGATAATGCTGCCAAAGTCATTAGTTATCATCACAGTGCCCAAAAAGCTGAGAGATCTTCCACAGGCTACTATCTGCTGATACGACTTTGCAGTTAATGAAGCTTTATTTCTGCCTTTCTTGTAAAAGCTGCAACTCAGGGTATACCTTTTGGAAACCTTTTTTTTCTGAGTCACTTTTACCTAACTTCTTTCCTAATTATCTCTTTCTGCAGGACAATGTCCAAAGCTGGAGGGCAGACTGCTGGCTGAAGCCAATAGAAAAACGCCCATCACTCTGCTGGCCAAGTTAAGCCAGCCCAGCTGCTTCAGTGAATGACTGCAGTGCAGCCTGCATCGCAGGCCAACTCTGGCTCCCCATGGAACCAACTCCTACTCCACTGCATGGGCTAACAAAGATACTTCAGACACAGAGGATGCCAGCCACCTGGTCCTTAAGTCTTAACACTTCCTTGGTTCCCTGGTCTGTTCGCTGAATACATCCTGCTACACCATTTCTACAAGCTTCCGGCTTCTCTGGCAAATGGCCCACTTCATTGGAAACAGTCTTTGGCCACCTGTTGCTAGCACGCTACTTAGCAAGAGGAAGAGCAGCTCTTCCCATTAATCCTACATGAGCCATTTAATGCAGACCTTAATCACCCTTCATAGGATTCTGACACCGTAATTGCCTCACATTTATTTTTTTTATTATTAAAAAGACTCTGTAAATGTCAATTTGATGAAGAACTTTAAAACAGTTTCTTCAAACCAGTAGAAACACTTCTGTATCACTGCAGAACTGAAGAAATGTAACTGGATTTTCTCATTTAATTAACCTACACACAAAAAAGTAAAATTGTTTTAATGGATTCCTATGGTTCAAGACATGATAAACACAAAGGAACATTTCCGTTGGTTGAATATTTAAAATTCTTATTTAATGAGTTTTATTAATTTTCTGACAATATAGCCTGACAAATGATAATCTCATCCACAACAGTAAAAGTATGTCTTGTGTAATAGTACATGATATTTATAAATGCTTACACATAACTTCAGCTCAGATACAGAGGTTTGTGATAACAAATGAATAGCGGATACTACCACCTTTCAGGGCAAGTCATAAGAAATGAAACGCAGCAACCAAGTTTATAAATACCGGAGTAACTCTGGTGAAACCTAAGCTATCGCATCATTATGGCTTTTAGAAGGCTTTTACATTGCCCTTAGATGGACTGTGTAGTGCATTACAACCTGATGAACGATTGAGGAAAAAGTACTTTAAAATGTCATGCCTTTCTGGTTCCTGACAAACATTGGGAAATGTCACCATTTGCTTCTGTAGTTACTGTCAGCTAAGGTCTTCTGCAGTTTCTTAGGAACAGTATGTACATCACTAATACTAGACAGATCATCCAATTAAAGATGACAAGCCACTGCCATTTTCAGGTCAGGCTGTGTTTATGGGATAAAGACAGTAATTTTCTAAAACATAGGGACAAAAAGTTTAGCACCTACTAATCATATATACTAGGAGTCAAAGTAATGTCATGCCACTTTTCACAGTCTAATGTCAAGCAGTTAACCTTAAAATGTACAGTATTTCACTCACAGAAGTACAAGCTGCATATAAGAAAAAATATTAACTACTGGGAAGTTTAAGTGCTTAATGAACTGTTCTGCAAATCAGGATCAAATACCCTTAAAAACTAGAGTCCATCTTCTGCTTTCCTGTATTTCTTTAAGGAAAAGCCAACAATGCTCCTGAAGGAATAGACTAAGTGGTTTTAACTACTTACAGTTGCTTGCCATTTTTCATGGCAATCAGTAAATTTTTCTTGTAGATAAATGGCATGGAAAATCTCAGAACCCCTGCTGGCAAGAAATTCATTCATTAAAAGTGACTGAAGGCTTTCTGATGCTTCATATTTTTGTTAGTAGTTTCAAAAGAAAGAAATTCTCTGGAGATAACTACATGGAAAACCAAACAAAATGTTTCTCCTTTGAATACGAAAGAAGAAAGAGGGAAAGAATAAAATAAATGAGGAGGTGAGATGGGAAAGTGAAGAAATTAAAAAAATTACATTTTAACACCCTGTAAACTAAATGTCTGCAATCTGCCTCAACAACATTTCAACAGAAGCATTGATCTCCATAACTTGTGTGCAAATGGCATTGAAACACAGAACCACAATGTACAGTATTAGTTTCCAAATCACTATAGGCCTTATATGATTTAAGAGTTACATGACCAAGATGTATCTCTGGTCTAACCTAGATGAAAGAGAAACCACTCGAAGTTCCACAGGTGGCTTATATGAAAGCAGAAACAGGTCAACACTGAAGGCCTTTGAAAAATCCAATCTTTCTTGCTATCAATTGGTAGAAAATACACTGAGAAGAAAACAAGAGGAGAAGAAAATCAAGAATCTTTCGGCAATCTCCTGCTTCAAAAAAATGCATGCATTTTCGAACAGCCATGATTCAAGAGCAGTCTCAAGCTCTTTCTGGAAATTTTCATAATTATTTGTACAGTACTGCTTAAAAATAAAGTTAACAACAAAGTCTGTACAACACATTAAACTTGTAGTGAAGGCTCACAAAGAACAGCTATGTTTCTTCTGGCCTTGACACGTACAAAGATGCGATCTCCATTCTACTGAGTACAAAGTCTGTCAGTTGGGCTTCAAACTAGGAACTTATATGTCTTTGTGCTGGAAATTCAATTCTGCAGACAGATAACCTCATGCTCAAGACAGTTATTTCCACCAAAAAGGTTCTGCGTGACTCAATGCTTTCTTCATGTTTCCAACAGCCCACTCTCACCCCTGCAGTGACAGAACTTGGCACAGCCTCCTACGAGAAGTGGGCAAAGCATCTGCTCATCTCCTGCATCCCCACCTACAACACTTTGCTGGCACATCCCTATGTTGATCTTTCCACAATACCCTGCACTCGCACTGAAATGTGGCGAAATGTGGCACAATGTGGCACAGAGATCAGTATTTCAGCTAAAGCCCACTTGCTTTACCAGAGAGTAGAACAGGTTTTGCCTCTGGATTTGTGTTACTGCACACAAACTGATGGCGTTATCCAGTTGAATTGATGATGATTCTTGAAATCATAACAAATCATTTGTGAAGCAAAACAAGTTTAGTTATTTAATCAAAACTTTTAACTTAATAAGAATCACTGAAATGTAATATGCATAAAACTCTCATTTTGTGTAAATGTGCTAAAAAAACCTCTCTGAAGTTCAACGCAGATTTAAAAAAACATTAGAATTTTCAAAGTAACAAATAACCATCTGTATCTACAACTGGATTAACTAGATTAGTTTTACGATCAGTTGCATTTTTCAGGCTCTAAGAAAACCAAACAGGACTTTGCATTTACAGAATTCATTACAGAATTACAGCAACAAGTATAGCTCAGCTATACTAAGAAACCAAACATGAAATGAACTGCCCTGAACCAATGTATTGGGTTTGCCTGGCAAGGTTTTGGTCGAGCCCATCAGCAATGGTACTAAGACTAACATACTTAAGAAGCGGGGGAAAGTTACTGGGCAGGAGCAATTGCAGCTGGAGAGAGGAGTGAGAATATGTGAGAGAAACAGCTCTACAGACAGCGAGGTCAGTGCAGAAGGAGCGGACGAGGTGCTTCAGGTACCAGAACAGAAATTCTCCTGTGGTGAAGGCCACGGTGGGGCAGGCTGTGCCTCTGCAGCCCATGGAAGTCCACAGTGAAGTAGATGTCCACCTGCAGCCCATGGAGAACCCCATGCCAGAGCAGGGGGAAGAGTCCCAAAGGAGGCTGTGACGCTGTGGGAATTCCACACTGGAGCAGGGTCCTGGTAGGACCTGTGACACCATGAAGAGAGGAGCACACACTGAAGCAGGTTTGCTGCAGGACTTGTGATCCCAGAGGGTCTGCTCCTGAAGGACTGCACCCTGTGGAAGGGACCCACACTGGAGCAGTTTGTGAAGAACTGCAGCCCATGGGAAGGATTCACATTGAAGAAATTCATGAAGAACTGCAGCTTGTGGGAAGGACCCCACGCTGGATCAGGGGAAGAGTGTGAGGAGTCCCCCCCCTGAGGAGGAAGGAGTAGCAGAGACAATGTGTGATGAACTGACCACAATCACCATTCCCTGTTTCACTCTGCTGCTGTCTGGCAGGAGGTAGAGAAAATCAGGAGTGAAGTTGATCCTGGGAAGAAGGGAGGGGTGGTGGTGAAGGTGTTTTTAAAATTTGGTTTTATTTCTCATTATTGGTAATAAAATAATTACCCCAAGTTGAGTCTGTTTTGCCTGTGATGGCAACTGGTGAGTGATCTCTCCCTGTCTGTATCTCCGCTCACGAGCCTTTCATTATATTTTCTCTCCCTTGTCCTACTGAGCAGGGGAGTGACAGTGGCGTTGGTGGGCACCTTGTGTCCGGCCAGGTTCAACCCACCACAACCACTCTTACCAGCCTGTGTCAGAGTACAAGACAGGTACAGTTTTTTCACCTCCCAGTTTTCGCTCTCACTGCTAGGGAAAAAAAAACAGACCAAAACATACCCTGGGGTTCTTTGTGAATGACACTGACAGTACAGAGATGTCATGACTGACTCTATGTCTGCTGTGATTTAATTCATCTTTTCTACTATGCTCAGTCAGAGAGGGAGATTTTCCATTTATAACCCTGTGCAACCAAGTGAATTTTCATTTCAAAGGCACTCACTGTATCACTCAAGCTTTCATTGGCACATAGAGCAAAGCTATTTTTTCTTTAATCCTTCAATATATCAAGTAGACCTTCTAATGAAAGGAAAGTTGATACATAATTTAGATACTTATTTATGATGGTTTGTCATCAAGTTCACTTAACAAGTTTTCTCTCTTCAGCAAACTCTAGAATCAGCTTTTTCACTTCGACTGTGGAAGTTCTTGCCAACCGTCAGAGCACTTCAAAGGGACTAAGCTCGTCTATCTTATTCCTTTTGCATGCAACAACTATATGGAAAATTTCAAACTAAACTAGTTCAAACGCCTGCTGCCAGCAGGAGACACATTTGGGTTCTGCTTTTCCTCATACTAATTTCTTGAAGAGAAGAAATAAAAGTCAGAAGTAACCCATTTATATCCAGATCCAAGACTCTAAAGTCAAACAGGGTAAGCAGAAATGTTGAACAAATCAGGTGAAAAAAGAGAAGTAAGCTCTTTCTTTTTACTGGAAACAAACAAAAAGTCAATGAAAAGATAATTCTTTTCCAATAAATTATACATGCCTAATTTGACACTGTCATGTGGCTTTCCTCTGCTAAACGGATGGCCTAGAGCACAAGAGCACAGACATGAGCTTGCTCAGGGACTATTTCCAGGCTGGAAATGATGGGCGATATGATTTCCCCAGCAGTGCCCAGAGCACAAAGCAAATATGAAGAAGGCTGAGGGAGTGAAGTCAGGCTACAGCTTCTACTCTGTAGCATCATGCACCAGTACCCACTGCAAGGCCATGTTTCAAGAGGAAAGCAAGATAGGGTAGCTTCTGGGACTTCACTATCTTGGGCCCTAGGCTGCACCAGTGTGTGCAAGGGAAGCGCACTCACAGAGTTCATCTTCACCTAGCAAAACTCTGCATTTTTCCCTCCATAGAGGAGAGCTATTTGACTGAAAGGGATTACAATTCCCATCACAAGGATGTTCTGGCTCCTTGGGAAATACACTTTCTGTACTTAAGGGTCTAGGAACAGCTAGTAGTAACTATTAGCTATTATTATTAATTAGTAGCTAGGAATAACTAGTAGTAAGCCCCCAGACTTCCTCCCTTGAATTCCAGGAGTCTTTCTGAGGCATTGCAATGACATTTGTTGCTCCACCAAGGCTATACATACTGCATGCTCCTTCTTTATTGGTAACTGGAGCATTGTTTTACTCCACTGCTGTTTAGTCACAATCTCACACTGTATGAAAAAAAACCTGTGGACTGCAGATCTGTGATTCAGATAGATGATGCTGAAGTATATTGGTCATTGCTAACAGATGGAGATGGATAAAATCTCCCTACAAATGTACATCTGTAACGAGTCCCTTGTGTAGACAGCATGTTACAGAATTTCTTTTGCACTGGCATATTTATTTAGGTTCTTTTGCTTAGATGGGCCCTAATATTTATTGATCTTAGCATCTAAGATTATTTGCCATGGATTTCAAAGTGTTATAAAATGCCCTTTTAAAATAAATTACATAAGAAAAACATAAGCAAAGTACAAAAGCTAATTAACCAATTAAGCTGTTATCTTGCTCCTTTGTGTAAAAAAAAAACCCAAAAATGAATATTGACTTATGATGACTAACAAAGGACACCATTTACGTCAGAACATAAATGACATGATTTATGTCAATATCCTCAGAAACTGACAAATACCCAAATAATTTCTTTGAGCCCCAATACTATTCCAGCATCACCCTTTTGGTATAAATAATTAAAAAAAAAAAAAAAACAAAAAAAAAACCAAAAAAACAAAAAACAACCCAAAACCAAAACCAAACAAACCAATTAAAAAACAAAATTTCACCATTTAGAAGTTGGGGGGTTGCCAGAAAAAACTGCAGCTGCATTGTAGCCTTAAAAGCCTGGCAAACTTTGTGAAACCCTGATGAAAAAATAGCTTATTGAGATCTGTTCTTCTGCCGTACTTCACCTCCAGCCTGATTTTAGCAGTTAATACTCTCTCAAGTTTCTGCATTTAAGATATAAATGCTATGTGGTAATCAGCAGTAAATCTTGATTGTACTTGTTCTTGAGACAGCAATGGTTAAATCAGGTCAGCATGACGCAGAAGAAAACAGTGAAAGTGGGTAGAGAGTGATCAAGATTGGTAGTGTGACACTACACCCCCAAGCACTGCAACACTTAGCTTCAGAATTTTTCAGTGATATGTAAAATTTTGTTTAAAATGGTTATTGTACCTTAATGATTTATTTGTAGTCCGTGCAGGTAGAAATGCAAGCCTGGGTGCTTGGATGGGGTCTATCCCTTCGCATTCACATATGTTTGAAATATAGATACCCCTTGGAAAATGCCCCCCCACATCATCTTAAACATTTAAAATAAATAAATAAGTTGATGATTCCTAGCAACACAGTATAAGGAGAGGAAGCTAAACTGGAGCAGAGGCTAATAAAATCAAGCTTGGTGCGTAAGAGGAAGAACTGAATCATTTAACAGCTTGTTGACTCAAGAATAATGATGGAAATAACCGAACCAGACAAATCCTTTGTCTCAGCAGCAGACGGGAGTGGATCCAGAAGGCGTTCAAGAGATGTTTTGCCTTTAGATGAGGCAGCTCCAAACAAATAATCCCATATGGATACTGACCCCAACCCTGCAAGCCACAGCATAGCTGTATAGCTGTGAGACACAGAACAGCCTTTATAAGATAGAAACAAATGTTTAACAATCTGTAATGGCTTTTCGGTTTGCTCAGGGCTTCATATCCTAGTGTCCTAAAACCAGAGAAATTATTTCCTCATACAGGTAACAAATATAAAAGCTTGATATCTTCTCAGCTTTCCTCAGAGCATTTTCCCTCGAGAGTAATAGGAATCTCTGCTTTAGGAGAAAGGAGAGAGGTACCTGTTGTCCATGTGGTCTACAGTCAAAGACAACAGAAATTACAATCCTGTCCTTGAACACCATCTATAAGAGCAAACAGTGAACCAATGGCTGAGCAACTAAGTATTTATTTTATAATGAGCACTATGTATAGCAATAGAGCTTTGTGCTATTTGATACATAATGAACCTGCCTACGGTTTATTCTAAGTGCAAGCAGAAAAGTTAGTTCAAAGCAACAAGGCACGTTCCTCACAAAAGGGTGAACCATAGCCATTTTCTACAATTATACCCACTATGCTTCTAGTATGCCCCATTAAAGTGCAATGACCAGCAGGATCAGAAAGCAAGTAGCTCTTCCTAGCACTGTCTAATTATCGTTTCCTCTGAGCAATACAAAAAGCTACAGCAAATCTATCTTTTGTGATCCCTTTCATCTCACTTGAAACTTATTTCTCTTTCATGTTACTAGCAGCACATCAGACAAGCTCCTTCCCACCAGTGCAGGAGGAAACATCATGCTATTGAAAATGTATATGTTATCCAAGGGTGAATTCCTTGGATTCCCTCCAATAACAGTCCAAAGGTCTTTTGTTATCGGTACCAGTGGTATTTGGCATCAGTCTGAGTGTATTCACCATGAATCCTGTGTAGTCATTCATATTTTTCATTATGTGCAATAAAATACTAGGAGCTGAAATACTTTGCCATACTTCTGTAATTCAGACCGATATTAAAGCAGTGAAAGGGAGAAAAAACTGTACTCTATCTTCCAGAATTATTGCCTTTTATCTCCATTTTATGCAGGTGTAGAAGGCTGGCGAGGTACAATGAAGAGGTATAATAAAGTCTGGCACTTCAAAAAAACCTTGTTTCATGCATTTTGTACCTTTATTAACAAATGATTGAAATTACTTTTTTCATACATACTGTTACTCTTCATGGCTAAAGACTCCATGAAGTAGCTAACTAGCCAGCCCACACAGGAGAGCATAATGCAGCCAAAAGGGATCTCCTGAGAAGTCCTACAATAATATTTTCTCTTTGAAGTTTCAGGCATCTGAAGCTTTTTGGAAAAAAAAAAAAATCTCTAATGGAGATGAAAGGGAATCTAGGAAATAATTATTCCAATTGAATAGGAAATTATGTGGTGCCTGATCCAATATGCATTTGATGAGCTCTTAATTCAAGGACAGTAATTCAACAAGCAACTGAGGAACAGTACTAAGTAGTGTGGATGCAAAATCTTTTCTGAATGTATATAAGCACTTTTCTACTACTATGTGTGCATGTGGACATGTATATCCTATAGACCCAAACCAACACCACTCATTAAGAGATTTAGACACCAAGGAGGTCATCCCCAGGTCATGAAAATATTGTTCATGTTTCTGTTTGCTAACATCTTCTTAGATCTAAAGCACGCTTCTAATTTTAATTAAAGAAATTGCACTGGCAGATATTCAAAATTGTATGAGAAGAGAGATTTGGCACAGTTCACAAACAAAATCAAACCCATATGACCTCAAGGGAGAAAGAAACTGAACCCTTTAGAAAGCAACCCAGAATTCCATGACTACATTAGCCCTCTTGCACCTTATGATTCAGTAGTTTTCTTATTTAATCAAACAATCTGAAGGAAAAGCCTTTTTTATCAAATTATTATATTTTCACATTTAAATACAAACTTAAAGCTGCTTGGATTGTGCCATAAAATACCAGCTATCCAGTCTTTGCCATATTTTCTACTTCTTCACTATATATGTATTTCTAGTTCTTTATTTATATGCATTTTACATGTATTTATGGGTTTGACTTTCACGATCACAGTGTGATGACTGTCAAAAGCATGTTTCAGTATATTTTTTCCAGCGGTCTGCTAAGCTATAAAGAAAGAAAAGTTAATTACAAAATGTAAAATAATCTAAAAATTATGTTCAGATTATAGGAACACAGAAATAGGAAAGCAAAGGGACCGATTATCATATTGCCTATTTAAGACTGTATCTAATGAAAGGCAACACATCTGAGAGAGAGCAGCCAGCAGATAATACTCACCAAGACATAACACTAAACCATCAGGTAGGAACAATACTTTTCTCCCCAAAACACCCCAGTGATACTTGATGTGATATGGCTCTTCTAACCGTAAGGATTTCTATATTTATAAAATAAAGATATCTTCCCTTTTAACTTCACCAGTAGCAAAACCAACCATTGAAATTCCCTCAAGAACCCAGTTTATCATCTTTTCCCTTTATTTAGTACTTTAACTATATATTAAGTATATGCCTACTTACAGCATATTAGCATCAGAGGCATTAGTCTGGAAGGCGTATGCTCAAGAGTTTGCTAGAATAAGGAAAAAGGAAAAATTTCTTTGCAGATGCAATTTTTCCATATTTGTTTTCTGTCCACATTAAGCTTTTTTTTTCCCCTTCTTTTTTTTTAAAGCAAAAGCTTTTCACTTATTCATAAATTATCTGGGGGTTAAAAAAATATAGGTGCTCTTAACACATTTTTTTTGCAAAGATATTTTCTTTGCAGTTGTGGAACCTAGAAAACAAATGAAATTTTCATGTTAAAATTCTCCAGGTGGCTTGTTTTCACTGAGGCCTTCTCTTCAAACTAGGTATGCACCAACAGATTTATACAAGCTCGAAAATACCATCTTGCAGAAGGCAGCATGAAATTTAGAATCATGACACTATCTGAAAAGCTATTAGAAAAGGTGCGTATAAAGTACCATTATAGTGAGGTGTTGGTGCTTAACTATCTACTGTGCAGACTCCTATCTGGCAACCGACTGTGGAAAAGCACACGAGGTTAGTACAACATTAAGCCTTTTTTCTCTTATTTTGCTTAAAAAGGCAGACAGAAAGTAAAATTGTATCTATATTATATTTCTGTTATGATAAGATAACTATTTCAAACTCTTTGGTGTTAGAGAATGACTTTTTTTTTACAGAGTGAAAACAAAGCAGCCCTTGGCAATAAGGCTATGCTGGGAACAAATGTGTGCTAGGCTCTCAGGGTAATCTTGATTTCCCCCACTGGACACAGTAGCCAACTGCTGCAACCCCATGAAAGCAACAAACTCAAAACTGAGGTTTGTTCATAAAATATTTCACACAGGGAACAATGTTGTTATCACTATTCAGAAGCCCCATGATAGATCCAAATAATCAACTCAACGCATCAAGTGAAGCAGGATATGAAGGCAAACCTAAGTCTTTTATGACAAGAAGAAAAAAACAAACCAACAAAAGCCCAAACCAAAAGAAAAAAACTATAATTTCAGGAACCATAAGTTTCCTTATTAGGAACAGCTTCTAGACTTCCATCAAGATGATGTTCTGTCATAACTTACTGACTATCAAGCTAAAACATAACACTGCGTACCACAATTTATCAGGCTTTCTAAGCTACGCATTATTTACACTAGGTATGAGCAGTTCATGCTTTGGCTTACAGCTCTTTTCAACCAGGAAAAAATAGTCTGACCCTTTTTTCCCCAGAAAAAGACAGATTCCTACTTCATATTGCTTGTCAATGTTGAGTGGCTTGAGTCTTATACAGAAATATGAATAAATCTATACAGTTTACTGAACTGATCACTAAACAACAAGCATTTTTATAAAACTGTCAGAGCCAACAGCCCTCTTTCCCAACATATACACAAGCACGATTACAAGGGATAGTCACAATGCAGGAAGCTATGCAAGGATCTTAAGCAAGGGTTACTCAAAGCTACCACTCCAGCAGTGCGAGACTTTCCATATGAGGATTAATGCCATTATCACTAATCCTGAACAGTCTCCATGACAGGACAAACACGACTGTGTTGCTACTGAACAAACAAAGATAGCAAATGCTCCACGAGAAGGTGCAAGCTAAGCAAAAGAAAAGAGAATAGAAGCATATGGCAAGCACCAGGCCGGTGATGAGCTTACCATAGACCTCATTAACCCCTTTTCCTCCCTTACCATTAGAAACTGCGGTGACAAAAGTAAATATTATGGAGAGATCTGAAAAAGGTCATCAAATCATGGCCTCTGACACTGTTGCAGGGAACTTTTTTGCTACCGTGGATGTCACCACGGGAGCAAGTGCAAAGAAGGTAGTTTGAAGTTTTGCTAAGGGGGCAATAGAAGTGACCATTAATGACTCAGAAGTACAAATTAGTATTTTAACATTTACTAATATTTTAGCAGTTAGTGTCTTAACACCAACAAAATATAGTGTCAATCCTAAATGATGCTCCAAGCGTCTGGACTCAAAGAAACCTACAAAATAGGCAGAATAAGCAACATTTAGCTCAAATAGAAAACTAAATACGAGTACATTTCTTCTTAAAGAAAAGTTCATTTCCCTATGTAATAAAAAAAAATAAATGAAGAAACTGACAGGTTTGTGTAAGAAAAGCAAGACTGTCCAAAATGAAAGTCAGCTCACTGCACAACTAGTATAAAAGCAAGTGAATATTGACCAAAGAAAAAATACATAGCACTCACTCGCCATTACACTGCAAGTGTTAATATGTTTCCACTAAACAAAAACTTAAGAGTGGTGTTATAACATTTTTTGCAAGACTGGGCAACTGTACTGAAGAGCTCTTTTCTCATGGATTTTCACTGCAAAAATGCCCAAATCGATGTCATTTCCATATCACATCGATGCTCATGAAAGAAAGCAGGATGACATGTGATGTTCAACTGCTATTTGGTTATCATTGAGCTTTATAGCTATATGATTCTAGTTAAATGAAGGAAAGAAATCTGCTATTTTATTGTTTTATTTTAGGATTGCTGAATCAGGATTACACCCACACAAATCCATCTACTAAGAAAAACATAAATTTTGTGAAAAATAATGCCACTCCTAGTGAATATAACATTTTTTCAGGTAAATTAGACAAAACTGGAGAAGACACTGTGTTTTCATTATGCGCTTCATGTGTAGTTTCACTTGAATCCCATGAATATTCTAAAACTCAACATACATGACTGATTTTTTTGTAAGAGCAAGTAGCAACAGGACAAGGGGGACTTGATTTAAGCTGAAAGAGGTCAGATTTAGATTTGATATAAGGAAGAAGTTCTTCACTGTGAGGGTGGTGAGAAACTAGAACAGGTTGCTCAGAGAAGCTGTGCCTGCCCCATCCCTGGAAGCATTCAAGGGCAGGCTGGATGCAGCTTTGAGCAACCTGGTCCAGTGGAAGGTGTCCCTGCGCATGGCACGGAGTTTGGACCTCAATGATCTTTAAGGTCCCTTCCAACAAAAAAAACTTTCTGTTATTTTTTTGTTTTCCTCATCACATGTGGTGCTCGCTATATTATTTCCTATAGAAAGAGGATTTTGCTGTTCAGAAGTTCTCTAGGCTGCAGGGTTTTTTATGGTTTAGTTTGGTGCTTTCACTCTTTCTGTTTTGTGGTATGGGATTGCTCTATTACTCTGAGATCTGAATGCAACTTGTTATTAGCTATAAAGGAATAATAGGTGCGAAAATGATGGACACACCTGAGTATGCATGGCAGCAAGCCTCAGAAGCAGTACCCTACTGGTCTAATGAGCACCCATGCAACACGTATGTGCCTTCCATAAATAATTCACTCTGAAGATACACTGTTTTCAATGACACCACGTTTCAGAGCACTGAAGAGGCAAGACAGATTCCCTTCAGAGCGCATTTTTTATGTTAGATGCATTTGTTGTCAAATACAGGAGATTTAGATTTTACTTTGGCATCAATATTCTATGCCTGAGAAGAGTGGACACTGAACCTGCCACATTTTGCTGGCACAACTTGCTAGTGCTATTTTTAAATTACACAAACCCTGTGTAGGTAATTTCACAGAATTATTCTAGAAGTAGAATACTTGGTAGTAGACCAAGCTAAACTCTATCTCTTCTTAAGAGGGCCTGTTCAATTCAAGTTGTTACAACTGTTATACTAGCAACAGGCATTTAACAATCCTGACAAATGTGTCCCCCTGCTAGGTATGGAATTTGGGATCTATTCTATTCCAGGTTACATGGGGCACTTCAATTGCCTTCAGAAGGAATTGCACCACACCTTCATTTTTTAGAGTAATGAACACTAAAATACAGCAGTAAGAAGACAGAATATATGGTATATATGGTTGTCTACTAGAAAAACACAGATTTGGACACTAGGAAAAGAATCTATGACTTGTTATCACCATGCTTAATGTACTATGTCTAATTTGCCCTCAAATCTCTCCACAGGATCTGTACATTGCAGAAACTATTCACAAAGCAATGAAGCAAGTATGAGACAGTTCAGCAAGCCAAGAGCATCCTGTCAAGGTTTAAACCTATAACTATAAATCCTACTATACATCACAGTGTGCACAAATTTAATTTCACATCATAATGGGCTTGAAGTAGATATAGAAAAATATGCTTTTTCCTCCTTTAAAAATTGTAAAGCTATGGTATTACCATTATTTTCATCAACCATTTCGTATATATATGAAATACACATATAGAGAGTTGCATTAAGACAAAGTATATTTCTTCCAAGGACTTCCAAGCACTCATCTTCCTTCAGAAACACTTGTAGTTTTCTATCTTACCTTTTACAGAATGTTAGAAATGGAAGGCAAAGAGATGCATATTTAAACTACTAACTTGGACGAGAAGCAAGAAAACACTTCTAAAAAGTTCTTAAAATGAAGAAAATAAGTAATACATGCTAAGATTTTCCCCTGGAAATCACTGTGGAAATATAAATGCTGCTGAGCTCCTGTAGCAATTACATGTCCTTCATTTTAGGGAAAGGGAGGTCAGGATTTCCTGAGTTTAAAATACAATGCAGAAGATAATCACAGTGGACTTTTTCCACTAAGTCAAAATATTTCAGAAGTTATTGCAGATTTCAGGAAGAGTTAAGCTAAGCTGCTGTAAGAGGTCGATTAATAAAGGCAATTATGGAGAAGAATACAAGACCAGGATAAACTACCCCAGGCAAACAATAAAATGAAATAAGAAATAACACACCATGTCAGCCTCTGAAAGGCATGAGTTCAGTTCTGCCGCAAGGCTTGTAAGTGAACAAAGGGGGTAGTCTCACAACATCACAGCAGCTGGAAAACAGCACTTTGAAATTTAGTCACCTACGCAGAAGGCTATTCCATTATTCAAGCTGACGTTGAGAACAGCAAAGAAATACTTTGAAGAAATTGGAGGTCCTCTAAAGTAAAGGAGGAGGAGAAGGAAGTTACACCGCATGGGACCCAAAAAAGAGTTAGTGCAACAGGCAGAAGGTGCAAACCCAGCAACAAGTGCTCAAACAAGGCTCGCTTCCAGAGCTAGAGAAACAGAGATGCTAGGTGCTGAGCAACCCAGACACATGGTCCTCTAACAAGCAGTGCCTCAGTGTTGCATGTTCCTGGAGATGGGACACTGGCTGGGCCTGTCCAAGCACCACACTCAAGCTCAGCGACATTGTGGCTTTTCATGCCATAGACCTAACAAGACCAATAGCACTGGCCTAAGAACAAGCAGGGAGAGAACACTTCTGGGTATTTGCTCATATTTGTTCTCATAATTTAATTTCCTAACATGAATACTGCTAGATATTTTTTTCATCTTTTTTACCAGACTACTTTCTTATTTCATGTTTTCACCTTTTTCCCAATAAACCATCTCCCCACTACTAAGTTTACACAGTTTATTACTTTCTTTCTGATGAAGTATTCCACATTGACAAGTAGTTTCTGTATCCAACCTCACCACAGCTTAATCCTGATCTTTACCCTTTGCTTTCTGTTCATCCACCCTGAAAAATATTCCATTTGGCACAGTAATTACCATCTACTCACTGGAGACCTGTTGGACACCCAAGACAGAAGCATCTAAATCTCTCAGATTACTGGCAAACTAATATATTGGCATTTTTTCTATTTTAGAGTTTGGCAAAGTAGTAAAGTAAAATTAGTGGTTTGCCTCCCAGAGGACCATGGTTGTTTCGGGGTTTTTTTCAAGTGCTGGGAATTGATGGAATATCCCTTGCATTGGGACAACTATGGGACATGCAGTGTTCCAATGCATGTGCCAAAAGGTGAAATTCTTCTAGCTGCTACCTCTACAAGCTTGGTGCTTTGAAATCACACATTGCTCATTGTGAACCATTCGTAACCTTCCTGTCTTGCATTTTCATATTATGTCCACTATCACGGTATTCATACCCTGAAAAGAATCTTGCAGCCAATTACCACTTGCACTTAAGTAGCTGTTCAGTGAATAACTGTTTGTACAAAAGGCAGCTCATTTTTCCACTGTTGTGTTGATTTTACTACCCATATTTGTTATAAATAGAATAAACTCGAATTAAGGAAACAATATTCTAAATAGTTATGGTTTGGTCCATAATAGGGACTAAAATTGTTTTGCAATTACAGATCACTCTCAAAAGTCAAGTAAATAAAAAAAATAAACTGTGATATCACTCTTACTAGAATTATGAAGACTTTTGCCCAGTTCTTTCTCTTTTGATCATTCTAAAAATGATAATCACAGAATTATAGAATAGTTAAGGTTGGAAAGGACCTTAAGATCATCTAGTTCCAACCCCCCATAATTAACTAAAACCACTTCTTAATTCATTGTTTACATTCCACTTATCAGTGAAATGTAATTCCATTTAATCTATCTACAAACACTGCTTATAATTCCAGGTTCCTGAGGAAACCCCACAGAGACACAGGTTTGAAACCATAGTCATGACATTATGACAACTTTATGAGTTGACATATCAAGTGCAGTTCAGCACTTACATGGGAAAATCAAAAGGTCAGGGATTTCCTTCGAGAGTTCTGATTAAGAAAAATAACATAATGACAATGTAAAGAATGAAGGAAGGAAGAAAAACCTTTAAAATTGTAGTGAAGTTTTATACTAATTTCCAAAGTTTTCCTTGAAGAAAGAAAGCATGAACTAAATCATAGTAAGTATAATTATATTCAGTTTGACTACTTTAGTATTTATTTTAATTAGGGAAATGTGAAAAATATCCATTTAAAAAAAATGTTAAAAAATAACACAGTGGAGTCAACAAGACGATGAGAACATTTATCATCATCGGTCTTTGTGACATCAGCTAGGGACATTATTTCACACAAAAATATTAAGGAATATGTAAAAACAGTAATACCATCAAGCATTGACAAAGAAACATGTTTGAACAAAGATTTCTTTCCTTGTCTATTTTCATATAATACTTGGATATTACAGTTCCTCCAATCCCATCAGAAACGAATGCCTCACATTTTTCAAGTTCATCTCTTTCTGAGGGTGTCCACCTCCAGATTATTAGGAAACATTACAAATTCCTGTCTGTCCTTGTTAAAAATTCTATGACACTTCTTAATGAATGGGGTTTTTATCCTGGTCCTCTCTTCAGATTTCAATTTCAACAATACTAGTGCATGAGGAAATCTTGTAAATGGAGGTATGACAGCAGCATGAACAAGTTTCACCTACCTACATAGGTGACAACAGTGATGAAGATGCAGGTTTAAGCACAGGCTAGCAACACAAATAAGCTCCCAGAAACCCCAGACAGCTCAAAACACCCTCAGGAAAAATTCTATTAACTTAGAGGAAAACCTTTATTAACTTATTTTCATCACACCATTGGATTCAGCCACTTGACTAGACAAATTATAAGTATGCTTTCTGGTACAACTGGACTTCTAGTTATTTGGTAGACTCCTTATAAAGGGATGGGTTTGTGTGTCTCTCTCCTGAATAAATTTGTCCTCTACACATCTATATCACCCATATATCAATAAGTAAAAATAATGAAATTATCCTTGAATGTCTTACTGACTCTTCGGTAATTTTACAGACTGAGTCTTGGTAAATAGCCTTGCCATGATTCTTCGGCGTAAACATAACTGAACAGATCTCACGACATGGACAGATCTTTTTAACTGGCATCAAAACACTTCTTTCGCTTTTCCTGCAGCCTACAGAAAATCCTCCCTAAAACAGCAGGCACTCAGTAAACATTTTCTGCTACTGCATTATAATTGTTCACATAGCAACACACTAACGCTCTTGGGAGAATTTTGTTTCTTTTATCTAAAGAGCTTTCAGAGACTTTTGACATTAGGTAGATTCTTTCATTCCTTTTCTCTATTTGTAGAGAAATAAATAAAACAGTTATTCAAGATGTGCCATATTCCTCTAACCTACTGCTCTTACCCCTTCCACACACATGAGAAAGTTTCAGAAAGTTACCTTTGATATTTTTGTACCCATTCTCTAAGACCACTTCCTTTTTAAAGTTATTTGTGGTTTTCCCCTTTGAAACTACTGAATTGCAAACAAAGCAAGCTCTTGACTTGAACACAGTTTAGGCGTAATGGATCTTAAAGGCTTTTGAGCCCAATGGGAACACTTGAAATTCCGTTTTCTGAGGGTAACTTTCATTCTGCCACCGACAAATGCTATTTCAGTTTGCCTTCATCCTATGGTGAGAAAAGACCATTGTGTCTGCAGTGCTACAGATAACAGCCTCCTGCAAGTTGCGCAAGCAGGATGACCTGAGAACCCCCCCCGAATGCACTGTAACTTTTATAGAGTTTTCACAAAGTTCAAAAGATCTTTTTCTATAACATGCAATAATGCTTGAAGTTTTGAAAGATGGGTCAACATAGGCCAGGAAATCAGCTGTAGAAAGATTTAATAAACAAATGGAGAATTTTGATGCACCATTCAAGAATGGCAAAATGAGACCTGAATTTCAACCATACTTTCATGCTTCAAACTCTGATTTATAGTTGGGTAATTTTACATTTGTATTCATTTTTGGTAAAACAAACAAACAAACTCATTCTTCAAGATGAAACCTTGCTACTGGAGAATTATGACCACTGCAGGAAAGACTACTCCACAGAGTGTTGACTGATCCAGGAAATGAAGGAATTCAAATAAAAGACAAAAGATTTGTGATTTTTGACATTCTGAAGTCCAAAATGTTTCTGAGGTTTTTGGGAGGGGTTTGTGTTTGTTGTTGGGTTTTTTTTAAACCCACAAGACTGTCATGATTTTAATAAGAAAAATATTATTCCTCTTTTCTGCTAATTTTTCACAGAGCAAAACCCAAAGGAATTAAAAAAAATAAAATAATATATTTCTATTTTGTAAGGCTTTAAAACATAAAAAGCAGCTCTGGAAAGAGTTTCTTGTTTGGTTGGTTTTGGTGTTTGTCTTTTTGTCTTTTGTTGTTGCTTGGGTTTTTTAATTCCCCAAAGAGCTTAGCAAAAAACAACTGTTTCTTGAAGTAGTCTGGATCTATAATTGCTGCTAGAGATAGCTACGCAAACAGGAAAGAAAATCAATCGGAATATCAATTTTGTACACATTGATGACGATGAAAGCTTTCTTAAAAACACCAGGAAAGGCAGAACATTACAGTTTAGCTATATAACAGGTAGAAATGAGGGCAGAGCACAGGTTCATGTACTGTATCCATTGTTAAACCTTTGCACACACTGTTAACAATATAAACCAATTTACAACACAAGATCAGACATAACTGTGTGCTGGTTTGTATCTGTATATTATCTTCAGGGGATCTGGGATTCATTCACTTACCAGACAGAATTAACAAAATCTCAAAACCACTGGCTGCTTCTGGGCTTGCTCTGCCCATAATTCAGAAGACTTCATGAGATTTCCCTGCCATGAGCAGTACATGCCACCAGTGCTATTTTAATAATGTTAAAATAGAACATTTGCCATGCTTCTTTCTGCGTTTTCATATAATCATTTTATGGAAGGTAATTGCAGCATGAATATGAAGGGCTAGAAAGTTTACCAAGTATCTAGTTTTTAATGTGGACTGCTATCTAAGGTAAGGATCAGCGTAAAGTTTTTCCAGTCTTTTAAATTTGCTTTCTCCTCTTGAGTATTCAGTGATCTTTAAAGATCAGCTCAGCAATTACCCCACTGATCGGTGCACCTTCACTTCCACATGAATAAGCTTCTGCTACTGCTCCAAAACATGGATCCTCTATGAAGCCAATGTTTGAGGCATTTGATTTTCCCTTTCTACAAGGACCTTTTGGAAGGCTTTTGATATACAATGTACACATACACATGAATATGCACATGAGATCATGTATGATTTTAACCTATTATAAGTTATGTCATATTATTAGCAATGGCTTATGAAGACACATATAGTATCTGGTCACACTTCCATAGTACTTAACAGTGAAGGTAATACATTAAACTCAATCCCTTGATATTGCTGGCAAAGCTTCAATGGACTTCATTATGTGCAGAACTGAAATCCATATAGATTTTCATGCTCTTTAATTTTAACTGCTTTCCTGGAAGATACATTCATCACTGTAAATCAGTTAATGGGAAAGCTGAAAGAAATAACTCTCAACATAAACTTCTTAAAATGCCTGTACTGCACTTCTGATAAACTGTTTTGAAAATTAAACATGCATTACCCAATTTGCCAAGTAAACACAAAGAGAAATTATGCTGCATTAATTCCAGTATATTTTTAACAACAGAGAGTAACACAACAGCAACCAAAGGCAAAGTAACAGAAAAGGAGGATGCCTGCCTTGAACTCAAGCTATCCCTCACCTAAAGCAATCAGAGGGAAGAGCTGGGTCCACACTCTTGTTGACTCTGCTCATGAAAATCTCAGTAACCAAACCTGCATTTTTCTGTAAAAATACTAACGGTGAAATTACCACAACGCTTGCTTGCTTGCTTGCTTCCACTCCTACGCACTAGGTAAAACGCTGTACACTTACTGCCTCTTGTACTCCATGCTCTTATTCTCAAGAGGTTTCCATTCAGACACTAACTGCAATGACATATCCCAGTTTATTGCAGATTGCAGCAATCATCTCATCATTAGCTGAACTACTGAGGTCATTATTTGTCTATTCCTTTTATGTACCTAAATGCAAACATTATTTCTATCTTCGTTCAAAGCTTTGAAAGGGACATTTAATGGCAGAGCTATAAACGGCAGAGGAGGATCCCTGCCTGTGGTTTCTCCCAGGCATTTTCAATGTACATTTCCTTTTACAGCTGCAGCTGCTTCAATTTTCCTGAGATTCTGCTGGAGATCCTCCTACAGAAAGGGCAAGTTCTGCTCTAAACCACAATGTTATAAACAGATTGTTGACTAATGTGCCATGTTCTTGTTGTAAATTACAGCTACAGCTTTCTTTTAGATAGTACAAACTTCACATACCCTATAATACAGCCTTAATGCTGGAGAAAACTGAAAGTGTAAAGAATCTGTAGCAAACCCACATTTTCTTCAGTCTTTTCTGTTTCCTCCTCTATTTTACTTTTGCTGTACTTCAAGAGGCTGCTTTTAAAAGACAACTGCAGTGATAAAAAAAAATAAAAAGTAAAAAAGAATAGCAATAGTGACAAGAAAGGTGACAAAAAGGAAAGAGAAAAATGTTTTAAATGAATCCTTGTATAAAAAAACCCAAAAAAGCTATTTACAGCTTTCCAGGGTGCAATGAGCTTGAATTGCAACTGGGAGCTCGAGAAGGTTTCAACCTGCATGTTTTTATACCAGCAATAGGTAAGATTTACCTAACTCAATGTCCATACAATTAATCTTAATAGAAATAATCTGGAAAGCGCTCCCTGACAACAGGCACCAGCAATAAGAAAATTGTATATTGTTCAGCTATGGATGATCACATGTCCTTTGCAAAATATAGCTCTTTTCCTAACTCTGGTTAGTAGCATGATGCTCAAGGTCCTGTCTCACAACAATCTACACTGGGAAAAGCCACGAAATCTGTGATATATGTATTTAAAGAAATTTAAAGTAAATTTTGCTACTAAGTGATTAAGGAACTCATAGAAACACCATGTTCTGTGTTAGCCAGTACTTTACACAGTGGATGAATAACAGCAGAAGAATGCCACTAGTCATTTGAGAGAACACTAAAGAACCCTTAAACAGGACCTGCAACAGAAGACTCCACCTGCTCTGGCCATGTCAAAGTAATAGGATTGTTCTTTGTATGCTTAGATTATACTGATCCTTTCAGGTCCTTCAAAAGAGAAAACAAGAAATAGATTGGATTGCGCTAACCAAGATCTCCAGGTTTTGTGGTGTTTGGGCAGCACAGAAATCAGAGGATTCCCTCTCACACATTCCCGCAAGCTGCACAAGTGCTATTGCACAAGGATTCCAGAGGGGGAACTGAGGTTCAAGCAGAACAAATACCCTTGTCAATGCTGCAGGGGAAGTCAGAGGTATAGATGGGCACCAAATCTTTGCCAAGTCTTAGAGTAATACCTAAGCACTCCTGAGTGACCTTATATAGTGATTTCACTGGGATTACAGCAACAGCGCTGTAATGCTATCCAAAGGTGCAATTTACCTGCGACAAACCTTAGGAAGCATAAATCAAATAGCAGCACTATTTACATGTAAACAAAATACTTCTGAAGCCTTTTATTAATTCTTTGTATGGGGGACATTTTACCTTCTGAGAATTTATTTGTTTCTAACTACAGTATTCTGAACTTGCCCCCATGATATGGAATTGTATTAAAGTAATCTACTGAATACAGAGAATGTGTTATTAAAACAGATCTATTTGATCTACAGAGCTACTGAAATGGTATTGTGAGAAGAATTTGTCATTAGCTATTGTAATTAGCTGGTTGTTTCAAAAGCACATTTCCATGTAACTAGGTTTCAGGGCTACCAGTAAAACAGAACACAAAATATGTGGGAAATTCATCTATGCTCATTACATTGACGGTAAACTTAAAGAACTATGTTGAACAGTTCAGAGAAGAAAGCCTAGTTGCAACTATTTTAATTTCAGACAGCCCAAGTCACCAGACTTTCCAACTCAGTGTAACATTACATAGCCCAACTACTATTCTGCATGTTATTGCTTCTTAATTTTATCATCTTTACTTACACTGAAATAATCTGTGAATAGTTTAATCAGCTGCAGTAAGCTCATTTAATAGGCTATAGGAGTGCAGCAAGAATGTAAGTAACATTCCATCCTTGGAAATTAATGGGATAGAAAAAAAGTTAATTCCCAGACTATAAATATTGGTATGTCACATTTCAGTATCTGGAGAAACAGAAACAAACCAAATACTGTATGAATGACAGGAATGAAGTAGCATCTGGCCAAAATCAGCAGCTGCAAAAATTCAGCTTTTAAGTACAAACAATTTTCAAGAAACTATAACTTCTGATTATAAAACTGGAAACTAACAATTATGGCCATGCCTACATTACTAAGGGCACTCAGGAGACCCCTCATGCCAACCAGTGTAAGTGGCTTGCGCCCTTGGTCCTCGCACCTAGCTCCTACTGATCATCCCCAAAGTTGGACAAAGCTATGATGGGCTTCACAGGGTGTCTTTAAGAGGTAATTACTTATGGGTTTATCTAGTTCAAGGTGTTTGCAATCATGTGAGGGCTGCATCACAGCCTCTCAGGCTGATTTAATAGCACAGCCCTGTGAAAGCATGTGGCATACCCCGGCTGTGTCGTGGGAGTAGGTAGATGTAAGCAGTGCCGCAAGACATGACAAGGTAACACTGGAAGACTGCACAAGGATAGCAGCAGTAAGCCCTGTCCATCTCACTAGGAGGCGGGTCTTGGGGTGAATTGATCCCCAAAACTGTAATCAAGTTTTGTCTTAGAGAGAATGAGATGACCAGTTTAAGCAAGCAAACAAACAAAAAGAAAACCAACAGGAAGCAACTCCTGCATCACGGTTGGCAGTGGGCTGGGAAGAGAAGTTATTTGGTTTTCTTCATATGCCCTATATTCATTCTGACAGAGTTAAAACACAGCTAAGCTGTAAAAACTTTAAGCATCAAATGTAATCATTCTAAAGCTATTTAAAGGAGCTAGGACATCCACAGCTATGTATTTCTTGGATCTTGCATTTGAAATGAAATTATACATAGAATTTATTTTGGCATCGAACTCAGGGCTCCAGAATAAAAGCTTAAAACCTAAAGATTTGTGAAATAGATCCCAAATCCTTCTTTGATTTTATTACTGTACTATGTAGTACATCAATATCCAATGAATATCACATCAATATCTGTGGACACAGCTGCAGAACACCATATGAATGCTTTCCATCAGTAACTTGAGAACATCAGTAACTTGATAATGTAAGAGATTTTCCATTCCTATGCTTTCAAAGTGTTTATTATCAAGATCTAACTTCAAATCCAGTTTGGTTTTAAGTCTGTCCAGGAGAACATCACCTCCAGCTAGTTCTCCCTCCAGCCACTTTTCCTATGATGCTCAGTCCACAGGCAGACCTCTCCCCTGGAACTCGTATGAGTTATGACCTTATCCTCAGACAGGAATATTTTATGGCTATTACTTGCTCACTCTTTAACCATTCATCTCTGTCTGGAGAAAAACTCTCGACAATAATTAAGTATCATGATAATAGCTATCAAAGAAAAAATATAGCGAAAATTTACAAACATCTGAACAATGTCAGCACTGTCATATAAGCTCCTTTGGAAGATAACTCCCACTCTAGAGTGGTATTAAGGAAAGCAGATCAGGACTCATAGCTATAAATAGATCAAAGATAAAGTTTATCTTTGTCTCTATAGACTGCTTTTCTTATCCAATACTTTGCTACAAAATATGTTTTCAATGGTATATAGTCAAATTAAAATAAAACATTCCTTCTTGAAAGCATGGACTCTGAAGTAACCTAGAGGGCTCTGTTTGGTTAGACCTTATTTTGTTCATTTAACTCTGCAAATGCTTACCCTTAATACAAATTATGACGAGCCCTATGATCTCGTGCTTATTCAAGGTAGAGCTGTAGCTCCCAAGCAGCTTCACAGCATACACTTGAAAGGCTTATTTTTGAAAAGAGAAACATGGCTGCCTCCACACACACACCTGAAGAAACGTGTAAAAGTGCAGATTTGTGCAGCAAGTGCTTTAAATGTGCACTGAGTGAGTATAAAACAAACTTCTGAAATTCTCTGTGCCACTCCCCAAAGCCCCACTTCATCTCTGTATGGGCTGTGACTTCTCAGAATATTTTTAGCACAAGGCAGCTTTTCAAAGACTTCTTGACTCTTATAACCCGTCTTACAAGCATAAATCAAACCACATTGGCCAACTTTTTCCATAACAGAACTGCACCTTTAAATACCACTCATGCCAGATGGTCTCAGCATATAAAGCAGCATGAGACAACATATTAATGCTACTCAAACAAGCAACTTGTGCTAGCAGCAGGCCAATGAAATCTGTCTCAGGCTGCTAATCCTCTCTGTCTCCATGGCAACATCTATTTCAGACAATTCTTCAATTTTCAAGTCAGATGAGCTTGTTGGCCCTTAACTTCTCTATTCAGGGGGTCTTCCCTTGTCAGGTACTTTTTCACTTTGTATTGGCTGCTGTTACAATACAGAATTTATTCTTATCAGCTGCTCCATGGAGTATCAAGGAACAGATGCTCCTCTGTTTCTGTTTATTTATAGACTTTTCCACTAAAGATTTGTAATACAAGATTTCCACTAAAGATTTGTACTATTTATTTCCACTATGGATCTGTACCCCTAACTGTAACACGTGTAAACCTTGCAAATACAGATGTGTCTGTTGTGACTCTACCTACCAGCTCTGGAAGAAAAGGAAGAATTGGTACCTTCTTCACACTACTCTGCTAGCAATGCTGATTAAAAAGAAAAATTGCATGTACAGTAGGTAAACAGGGAGAGAAATTCTTGATGCCTCCCCACCACATGTCTGTTAGCATAGCTAAGTCAGCACAAATATCGGGGCTATTTGCCTGTAGGAAAAAATTGACAGGAAGCAGTTAGGAGCCATATCTTAAAGGTATACCAAATGCTGAACTACATGCTTTCTATTAAGTACTTATATACTGGGTTCGTGGCATAGCCACAGTGTGGAAGATGAGAGCCTAGGCACAGGGAAGAGAATGTTCTTACCCAAAAATTTAAAAATACATAGCAGAGCCAGGAAAGAAACCAGACATCCTTTATCATGAAACCACTTTTCTTCTGTGTGAAACAACTTCCTACAATGACATTTAAACACATCATAGCCTAGCTCTCAACCCCAGAGTTTTTTCTTCTCTCCACCCCACTGCATACTGATGTCACAAAAAGAAAGAAGGCATTTCACTCAGAAAGGCATAAACTTTGATCCCTCACCCTCATTCCTTAAGTGCAGGCTATTACAGAATCAAAGCCACATTTAGCCTTCTTTCTTAAGGCAACACCCACAAGTTGGCTTGAACATTAGGATTTATAAACCTCATGCTTATAATGAAGACTCAGATGTACACCTCCCACTGACTTTGGTTTGATTTGTGGATGCTCAGCAGCTGGATGGAAGGAGAAATAAAAGCATTGTCTAGTCTATATCAGGTGAAGATCGGATATGGAGAGTCAGCTTACTATAGTCATAAAGCTCTCTTTGAAGTAAAGATTTTTTACACGTGTAAAACATGTATATTTAGGTCTCAGACTCATTCCAATTTTGCTTGTATTTCTAGAACTGTGCTTTTTTGCAATAAGCCAAAATGCAGAGCCAGCCAAAACCACAAAACTTTTAGTTTAACATAGGGAAAAACGTTAATTTTAAATGAAAATTGTGCAAGCAACGCATCATCAGTAACACTGAAGGACAGTAATGCGCAACTGAAGAAAAATCATACTGTGAGCTTCCTTTACTTTTGAGGAATACAAAAATAAAGGACATTCAAATGACATGTCTCATAGCTAGAAATCTCAGGGGTAAAACATGCAGCAATTCACACACGTCATCTAGTAATCTCTAATGTGATGGTATAGGAAACACAACTACACAAAAAGTTTTGATCTTTAAAATGTCTCACTGTCCTTCCACTTTCTTTGTATCTTTCCACTATTAGTTGTATTTCTCATAGGACAGTACTGCATGATTTCTCTTCTCTTTGGAGAGCTCATATGGCAAAGGTCAGGGTCATACTTTCTAGATACCAAAAAAATGTACCAAATCATTACTCTGGTATACTAGCAAGGATGTCTTTGTTAAGAAAACACCTCATTCAGCCAAATGTCCCACCTGATTAAACAATTCTTTCCACTCAGCTTTAAGGCAGATCCACACCTAAGAATAAGTATTCAAAATGGCATATGATGTCTGTTCTCGCCATAGGCAGGCTCTGCAGCCAGGGCAGTATCTTTCTTTGGTTGTAAATCAAGCAGTTCACATTCCACAGACATAAACAACGCCATACAAAGACTATCTCAGGTTGCTCCTTGGGACTTAATTTGTGAGTGAAGGAGGATGTCAGGTTTTGCTCATAATTCAGTATGAACAATTACCAGGAAGCAGCTACTAATTTATACAGTTATAAATGTCCCACTCCTGACAAAGAACTAAAAACAAATGTTTACTGCCTTCGAACTGCCAACCACAGGTTTATGATTCAAGATTCTCTCTTTACCTGGCCACTGTAACTACACAGACACACTTCTAATGTGTGCCTCTGTATTGACCCAAACTCTACTGTTACCTGGTAGTGTCATGGGAAGATGTAGCTGGTGCCGACTTAACCAGCACAACGTTAGCACGCTGCAAGAAACCTCCACTGCAAAGGGAACATCACTATGGACCAAGACCACACTTTTAGTTTAGTGTCCTCATCCCCAGCAGTGCCCCTGAAAGCAGCAAGTGAGGTGACAACTTCAGTGCCACAGGGTGGCTATTACCTCACAGCACATGCGGTAGTTTCTTCATATATATATGGCAGAACTCCAATTCCAAAATCCCAAATCATAGCAAGCCAAGCTGCTTTTTCCAGCACTGTTGTTTTGCAGAACTCCTAAACCACTCCAATACAGCACCAGCTTTCAGCCTTAAACCTGAGATAATACATGCACATCTATGGCAGCCAAAAGAGCTCAGATTCACATCACACGGCAAATCAAACCTGTCCACTCTGCTACCATTTTACTGATAAGGATATTTTTTTTCAGCCTTTTAACTACAAAGACCTTTGATGTCTTCATTTAGCCTCAGCATACTAGAAAGTAAGCTTCAAATGTAACATCCTGATCACACTGAATTCACTGACCCCTGGCTTTTGATGTGCAACTTACTCCAAAACGAAGTGTACGAAGTAAAGAACCTTTTACTGCTCGTAACTCTACCTATCATTTCAATTAACTGACCCAGAAGACTTAAAGTACACACTGCAGTTTTCACTTTTCCTTGATTCCACACAATGTTAAGAGAACTCAGCTATAAACCTTCTTTTCAGTTGAATTCCCAACTCAGTGGGAAAAAAAAAAAAAAAAAGCAAGAGTCAGTGTTAAAACATGCACGAGACTTTTGTTTAAAAAGAAAATATAGACAAAAAAAATGATGTGACTCATGAGTTTTTTTAGGAGGAACATGAATTAAAATAATTATGAAAACTTGACAATATAACTTAACTTGCTGAGAAAAAATCAGGTAGTGTTTGTAAGCGGTATGTTTCACAAAGTAAGCATATAAAGCACAACAAGGTACTTCAGATGATGACATACAAAGGCTGGGATTCATCAGGTCTTAACCATAAGCTATTGCACATGTTTCTAAGTTAGAAACCTGCCCTATGTCAGCTCCTTTTAGAGAGCAGAGAAAACAGACATATTCATAATGCACTGTAGCCCAACCAAAAGATCTGCCTGCTACCCAGCAAAGGAAGATTATAGCATGAATATGCATGCATGGCACGTAGACTTCGAAATCACGTACCACCTTTGAAAACAAAAATTAGGTGGAATAGACACAAAACTAACTCTAAATTAGTTTTAATAATAAATTATTGGCTGAGTCTAGTAGCACCTCCATTGTTACAACCAAAAATTTGCATTTCTTCTGAAATACGAAGACCTGTCTTGCACTTTTCACCCTCTGTGTAATTGAAAGGCTTGAGATATTGATCACTAAATTACAGAAAAATAAAATAAATAAATTAAGAATTAATATAATAATGAGGTCACTTTTTGATAAATCACAATTACAATTTAGTGCCTTTAACAAAATGTCTCACAAAATCTTAGGAAATCCCTGTGCTTTATAGACTTCTCGCTAATTCTCTGGAGTTCACACTGATGTCACCATAATAAAACATTCCTTTAATCCAAACCAACAACAAAACAGGCTCACCTCCTGCTTTCACTGGGAACTGTTAAGGCATTCTACAGATGTGCGAGGTGATGACAACCCCTCTCTTGAAAAGAAATTAATCAACTCTTTCAAAAAGAGTGGGATTGTCAAAACCAGCCTGGGTCAGATCAACAAACTCTGAAAGTTCTGCATACTCAGACTAATTTTAAGCCTGAAAAATAAAACAACTGCCTTCTGGAGTCATGTTTATTCTTAATGATTACAACCCTTTTCACCACAGCTTATTTACTCTTTGTGTCGCTCCAGCAAATAAAAGAGACACTTCTGAGACAAAGTAGCTGGGATCTACAGTGTTTTCACAGGTAGCACGCAGCCTCTCTTAACAGTCTAACAAAAAGGGAAGCCTTTAAATACCTCAGTCAGTGAAGCAATTTGGAGTAAGGGTACTACATCGCTAGGAAGCACTGCAGAGACTGCCTAGCACAGTTGCCTAACCACACTGACTGTGAATTTCCATTGACTTCAATGGGAACGTGAATGGCATTAAGAACTAGCTGCAAATGAGATCTGTAAACATGCCTACCTCTCCTTTCACCAGTTTTGCAAGCACATTTTCTCTTGGTATTCTACACCTCTATTTTTAGCTGAACATTAAAACTGAGAAAAGATGAAATCAGAAATATTAAAAAAATATTTATTTAAGAAAGAAATCTTTTTTCAAAAACCTGCATGCTACAAAGTACATTCTAAAAAATATGAAGTTGTTCAAGGCTCTTAACAATAAAAGAAATGCATTTAAAAAACTCACTCAGCACATACAGACAGCCATCTTATTGCCAGCAAATCCTACAGCCCTCCTGAGACCTGCACAATCTGTGAAGGACACTGGACATGCACTCCATACAGAGGCAGCATTAAAATTGTCCTGCCAGAGACTACCCCAGGCCAAATCCTGGCTGGGAGACTCCTGGGGGACACCCTTAGTGGCACTACAGCCCATAAGGGATATGGTGGAAAGTTAATTACAGCCTCTCAGTCTTCTGCAGAATGAGTGAGGTATAACCAGCCCCAGATTTGCCCTCCCAGAAGGCAAGTCAGTAGCATATCCCCTGCAGTGTTTAATGGGAAAGCCAGAATGTCCTCACAAGCTCTGAAAGAAAATCTGGTCCCTGATGCACAAAGGAAAAAAAAAACCCAAATGCAGGCTGCTACATGAATAAGAGGTTCAACCACGGTTTATTGCATTTTATTTTATATATGCCTGAGCTGCCCTGCTCACTCTCTTAGTTTGGTCTGATGGGTGCTTTTGTTACTCTGCTACCTAAAGAGCAGCTCACCTCTAAAGAGGATTGCAAATGTAAGCCATGAGGGCAGAGAAGCTAAGCCACAGCTGACTGAAAAATGACATAGGGTGGTCAGCACAGCATCTCCTGGCACAACATGTTTTGCTTACATCCATCCATTTATAGCCCCACCTTTATGTAGCACAGTTGGATAAATATGAACTCGGTGCACTCACATTTACCAGCAACCAGCCCCATATGCTTCAACACCTCCCTTCAGAAAGGGAATGCTAAACAAGCAGCCACTGATAAAAACTGTTGTTTGCTTAAACCTCAAGCATACCAAAATCAGGTTTGCTCTCTAATATCTAGATTTATTAACAAGCTCTTGATGTAATACAAGTTGTATCAATGCTCTGCAAAACTGGGAAATACTATTAGGGCCCAAGGGGCTCAGAAAATTTCTACTTCCAAATTCCAAGTGTAAGGAAAAGAAGCTCTAGAAAATCGAGTGCAGTTAACTGTGATAAAATTAGAACAGCTGCACCTGGTGACATCACCTTAACCAAGAGACAAGCTTAGTGCTTTCTGACATCACCCCTGCTGAAACACCCCGCCACCGACCCAAGTGCTGCATTCACTCCTCTGAAGCAGGGCAGTCCACATGACCCACAGGTTATAGGCAGTGGTCCCTCCCAGCCTGGGCTACCACACTAAGGCAGCACAGCAGATTCCTGCCCATGCCAAGCTGAAATCACAGCAGCCTCCTACACATTTGTCTCTTCTTGCTGCAGTTGTTTCTTTTTCAAAGAGCAGCACCGGCTCACGGATCTCTGGAATAGCTGTAGAGTCATTTAAATGACAATGATTTAAAAAACATATCAAAAATCATAGAATGCCAGGTTGGAAGCGACCTCAAGGATCACCCGGTCCAACCTTTCTTGGCAAAAAGCATGACCTAGACTAAATGTCCCAGAACCCTGTCCAGACAGATCTTAAAAGTGTCCAGTGTTGGGGAATCCACCATTTCCCTGGGGAGATGATTCCAATGGCTGATTGCTCTCACTGTGAAAAATTTTTCTTGTGTCCAGTTGGAATTTCCCACAGAGTAACTTGTGCCCATCACCCCCTGTCTTTTCCATGCGACTCCTTGTAAAAAGGGAGTCTCCATCTTCTTTGTAGCCACCCTTTAAATACTGGAACATGGTGATAAAGTCTCCCCTGAGCCTTCTTTTCTCAAAGCTGAACAACCCCAGCTCTCTCAGCCTTTCCTCGTACAGCAGGATTCCCAGTCCTTTGATCATCTTTGTGGCTTTCTCTGCACTCTCTCCAGCCTGTCCACATCTTTTCTGTACAGCAGGGACCAAAACTGAACACAGTATTCCAGGTGTGGTCTGACAAGTGCTGTTGCAGTTTTGTGCAACAGTGAAATATAAACATTACAAACAACATTCTTTTCCCCCCTGTGATTCTGTCAGATTTACTTATCAGAATTTGTTATCACAGAAAGTATCTGCTCACATGGCACGTGTCACTGCTGAGTGAGGGAGCACTTCAATGACAGGGAAAAAACCTAGGTATGGTTTCTGTATTAGTGGACAGGTCTTGGATTTCCCCATTCATTAATATACAGTAGGGGCATGACTTTCACTTCTCTTTCAGTCACCCTTTAATTATGTTTTTGCAGGAGGAAACAGCTCCAGCACTGCAGGGCTCAAGTGTGAAAACCTGAGAGCCTAACATTGGGTGACTCCGGGGGGGCCAGTACAGGAGCTGCAATTTGGGAAATCAAGCAGCTTATTTAGGCTCAGTGCCAGCACTGACCCACCCGGCCCATTTCCTCACTGTGCCAAGAGGGGTCTTTGATAAAGTGAGGGGTCCAAGTATTAATGTAGCTGAGCTGCACCTCATAAAAATCAACTGAAGTCACACCCGTGAGGTCTTCTTATAAATAGTCTGAGTCGCAACTGTGCTGCCTGCCCCATGCACAATGTGCTCCTGCCTCACTGGCTCACAACGCCTTGTTTTTGGTTGATTCTCTAAAGTCCAAAGCATGTCATTATCTAGACAATCAGATGTCTCACTCAACTGCAAATAAAGCTTCTCCTTCTGTTTGAAGTATTTTTAAAGATGTTTGTGGGAAGAAGGATGAACAATAAAATCGTTAACATTGAAAAGAACTTCTAAATTCAATGCTGCTTTGAAAAACACATTAAATATTTTGGTTCCAAAATGCCATTATTCTGATATTTTTAGCATTCCTGTTTCCTTCTGTCTAGCATGAATAATTTGATGAAAATGCCACAGATTTGCAGATCATTTTGTTGTCACTAAATATGTATTTTCATCTAGCCTCTCTCCCCTCCATTTGATGCCAAAATAATATTCAGGGTGTATATGTGTAATATATGTAACCAGACAATTAATAAGCCTTGCTTTGAGGATTTCTTCACAAAACTAAACATGGAAAATAGCCATTATGAAAATCTTAGTCAGTTTAAAAAAAAAAAAAAAAAGTAGGAATTAAAATAAACTTTTAATCTGCATTTTTTTCACACAAACAGGAAAAAAAAATCAACCTAGGAATCTTGAAAGTGTCAGAATGTTTCATTGTCACATTCAAAGTGAAGCGGTAATAGAGGCGACGGACCTTGCACCATCGAAAGCAATGGTAGAAATGAGTCAGAAGTGGCAGCATGCCTAGACAAGTGGCTGAACATTAACGGTGGAGGAACTGCTTTTGGCATTAATCAATTCTAAATATATATCATCGCTATTAAAGAATACAAACTTATGCTCAAAATGAGCTGAGTTATGGTAATAAAAAAGAAGCCTCAAGAGATCAGCATCCACTGGGTGTTTGTTCAGTAGAACATGAGATATCCAAAGCAAGAGCTATTTCCTCTCTCAGGAGTAGTCAGTATTCCTCATCTGATTTAAGGCAAAATATTGTTTAGTTTATCCCAGAGATAATCTGTGCTTCACTATCAACTGTCCTCTGCTTTCCCTTAGTTCATCATCAACTTTCCACAATTTCCTCACTTTATCTCACCTTGCCACTCACCACCTTTGCTAAGTTTTGGCAAGCACAGGGACAAAACTGTATTTTCACAGGTAGTCAAACCTACTCCAAAACATTTTGATCACTTCCAGTCTAGGTTCATGCAACACCTTCTACACCTGACCACTGATACTCAGGTCTTCCTCTGCCTTAACCGTCTAGTCCTCACCGAGTCAAAGTGAGATTATCTGCATAGAACAGCTGCCTCTGTATAAAACTGTCAAAGTTCAAATGTCTCCATCTCTGGGTTTTGCTTCCCCTTATTCAAGGGCATCTTTTCCATCAGTGACTGCAGGCTCTAATCTCCCATTTGGGTGCAGTATCGGCCTAAAGAAATTGCTGTCACAAAAAAACAAAACTGCAAAATATTAGACCAAACTCTGTTTGGGATGAAGCACGAGGGAAGCACAGGTAGCATGGCGTTTAAGTTTGCAGAGAAGGCAGCACATTCTCTAAGTATTTCATGCAGGATCAGGAACTTCAGGCAGTCACACTTATAGTGAGGTTAGCATGTCCCAGGGAAGGACATGCTCAGTGAGGGCTCAGTTCACATCTTTCAAGTTACTGATCCAGGTTTCCAAGATTTACCAAGACTCTTTGTATGTTTATACAAGAAACCAGACTGACTCATACAGAGTCATTCTGGTTTCCAATATAGTATCAGGACTTGAAAAAGAAAAATCCTTATAATGTATATTTACCCTAGCCAAAGATGAGGCCTTAACGATTCATTCCAATTGCTTCACTCACCGAGGATTTATTCCAGTTGCTTTGGAAGTCTAAAGCACGTTTCTCAAATTTTCCTATTTCTCATGCATGTTTTTTTTCCAAATATTGCACATAAATTACAAATTCAATAAAGAAATAGCTGATACTCTAGAATTAAAGTTTATATGCTTGCATATGGCTAAATGCATTCACACAACACAGCACAGCCATGCAATATGCGTGATTATGCAATGTATGCATGTACGTGCAGTATTTGATTTACTCAGTACAAAGCCTCTTTACTCAGCACAAAGAGTCTTTATTGATGCTCTGCTGACACTTTCCTGATTTATTTTTTCATCAACTTGCTCACTAAGTGAACAGAAACTTCTTTTTTGTTTTCACAGTGGCTCACTAGATAATTCAGTCATCATCCCTGCACACTCACCAGGCTTCTAGAAGCATGAGCTCTCTATAGACCATAAACCTATTAGCCACAGCATATATTATGGTTATACTTATATATCTATATATTTAAGCTTAAACCTTGTCACACTCAGGGTAGCTTGTAGAACAGATAGGTTATGCTCAGGAATAACAACTTCTTAGCCTGCCATGAAAAAAAAAGAAAAAATAAGCATAAGTATGCGTTTGTTTGTGAATCTCTATCATTTTTTAATAATAGATAATAGCAAATCAGGTCCTGATCCTGCAAGCTTTAATCACACAAAATGTCATGATTCTTATTGTTGCTCTGGATGCTCAGCATGAACAAGGATCCCCCCTCAGCTGCAGAATCAGCCTTGTAGCTCCTGCCAAGGCTAGTACAAGGCTCTACTTCTTTTACTGCACAGCTCAAAAAAGCTCACATAGAAAAATAAACAGTGCTACCTTTTACTACACAGTAGGAGAAAGGGCACGTTATTAACAAGAAAACACCTCTAATGCAACAGTTAGGATAACATGCATGTGCTTAGGCTCTGTAACAAAGCAGTAGGGATGTTATCTTACAATACTTCCAAAGGAGCAAAACATAACTAGGCGTGGGATCTGGCTCCCTGCCCTTCCTAAAAAGATCCTGAGTTTCTCTCATGTGTCACTGCAGATGGCAAAAACTGCAGTAGCTCTGCACTTTGTGAGAAACACTCAGTACCTCACAGAATGAAACTGAGGATTGAAATAAAACAATGAATTTTCTCTGGTTCAAACCCTGGTTAATCCTCTGGAAAAAAAAAAAAAAAAGAAAAAAGAAAAAAAGAAGCAGCATTTTCAGCATCCAACACTAAAGATTACCAGGACTCATCACATTCCCTGACATGTGATTTGGACATTACAGCATGTGGCATTTTCATGTATAGGGCTCCCTTTGTAAGGGACCAAGCACGTTCTAGAAAATGCCTGACATTCACTGTGGCTTATATGTGGATGCAATCCATAGGATTTTTTTCCTGCAGTTTGTATTGCTCGTCAATACATGGTTGGATTCTCTTTTGCTTGGGCTCAATGACAAACACTTTCTCACATCATTGACATCATCAGGAGAAGCAGCGCATCTCTAGGAAGAGCTATGGCTCCATCTCATACTGCACAGCATGATCGTTTGTCCCTGTTTCAGCTGGCTTGACACAAGTGCCAAATAAATTAGCTGTAGCAACTGTCCCCTGACAGTAATGCAAAGTCCCAATAATAATTGTGTATCATTCTAGCATGCAAATTACATAGTGGCAATAGGTTAATTCTTAGCATCAGGATCACCCCTCATACCAAGATGGAAACATACCACAAAGAAATTTTTCAAATTCCACTGCAACTTCTACATTTTTTTATTTCAGACAATGCTTTGCTACCCTGCCCTCCTCTTCACCTAATGTCCAGTATCCTATAACCTCTACGTTTTATTGGTAGTCCTAATGTAGTGAGTAAAAAAATGTAAGTCCCTTGAGGATGCAAGCAAGGTTATAGGCAGGTCATGAAGCAGAATGTTAAGCCTTAATTGTATAGACCAAATCCCCAGGACCCACAGAAGCCACATCTCCACCTAAAAATCACAGCTTTGCACTCCAGATATGTAACCTATAAAGGGAAATGTGAAAACATAACTGTATGTGGCCTACGGCTGGGCCTTGGGTACTGAGCAGCTTGCAAGATTAAGCCTTTTCACGTATAGATGTAAGCGATACTAACAATTCTGAGATTGGAAAGGATGAAGAATGCGCACCTAGAGGTGTGAAACAAATGCACAGCACAAATCACATCCTCTTTTACCAGAAACGCCCCGAACCCCAGGTACACATGACCACACGTCCCGAGGAGGCTGTGCGAATGCCTGCAGTCTGCCCATGCCACACAGTTCCCCCAGGCACACTCACATCTACCGCCGTTATCCCGGCGGCTCGGTTCCTGCCGGGGCAGCGGGAAGCCGTGGCCACGGCCTCCCAGCACCGCTGCACCAGGTGTGCGCCTGCAAAGTGACCTCTGGACCGCGTTCGTTCCCCACTGCTGCATCTCCTCATCTTTTGTAGGGAATTCAGCGTGTTTCTGTCTTTAACAGGGCGTTGAGTCCAACGGCAGTGACACAGAGATGCTTTGCGCTGAGGGCAGCCGGTCGCTGACGGCAGGTACCGTTACCGGAGCGCGTGTTTAAGGGACAGCGCTGCCCGCTGCCGCCGGACCCGTTCCCAAGGCGGCAGCCTCGGGCATCTCCACCCCAGCGCTACCCGCCGCCAGGTGCGGGCATCGCCGGCGGCCGCTCGCCGCCGTCCTTCCCCCCCGCTCCTTACCGGGCTCATGCTCCCCTGGGCGATCGGACACCTCGATGACCAGGAGCTCTCGACCCTCGGCGCTGCGCCCCACCGTGTAGATCCTGGTGATGGCCGGGCACTGCAGCCACACGGCCACCAGCGCCTCCCGCAGCTCGGCGTACCGGTGGTACTCGAAGGAGATGCCCTCCTCGGAACTCAGCCGCCGCCGCCGGCTGCTGCCCCCCGCCCCGTCCGATGGCTCCGCTGCCCGGCAGGCAGCCAGCAGCCAGCAGAGCGCCAGCAGCAGCGCCTGCACCCTCACCGCCATCCCGCACGGCTGCCCGCGGCCGCGCAGCTGCTGCCCGTCCCGGCGGGAGGGAGGGAAGGAAGAAGGGAGGGAGAGGAGGGAGGGCGGAGGCGATGGGGAGGGACAGTGAGTGACCGG
>JANHGB010016788.1:320-18884 GCA_026283785.1 Coracopsis vasa
AGAACTTCTCCAGGTCAGTGTCGTCAACGAAGCAGGGTGACAACACACCTGTGTGAATCAGCCAGTGCTGCAGTGTTAAAAGTGATTTTGAGATGCCAGGTACAAAGCCTGGTGTTAGCCACAATGTTATCTTCCTCGCTATTAAATTTGGGTATCTGCTAAGTCTATTTTGAGATCTCAGAGCTTATCTGCAAAATGTGTTCCATGAACACCTGATAGATTGTGTGAGGCTCAAATGTTTCCCTTTTCTGCTTCTGCTAAAATTTCTCAGGCTCCTACATAAGTCTGTGGAATAAATTTCAGCAAGATGCATGACCTACCAGAAACCTAGGTACTTCGCTAAGATGCATTTCAACTCTGCCTTTAGTACTGAAAGCACTGATAATGGCAGGCATCGATAACCACATTTTTAAAAAGTTATATATAATGTATGAAAGTCTAAATGCATTATATAGCTATATTTGAAAAGTGAACTGCATATATTCATATTTATTTTCATTTATGAAGATTTCTCCCTGGGAGGAGGAGAGAGAAAAAAAGAAAGATCAACATGTGACAGATGCACATCAGGGAAGTGGGTTGTCGCACTGCAGGGAGGTGTTGAGATATCACAACGATGGGTATGCTATACAAACCTGAGCAGAACAAAATACACTGTCTGGAAAATTGAGCAGACATAGAAATTGTTAACTGACTTAGTGAGAAATGGTGCTGAGGTGAACTGCAGTTTTTTACATAATAGGCAATCTGGAGAAGTCTCTGTAAAACAGGTGTTACAGTTTCAAGTTGAACTTTTTACATTTGTCCCTAAAGGCAGATCTGTTGAGTTTTTTCTTTGTGAGGGTATAGGCTTGAGGGAAATCACCTGGACCACAGCAGTATCCTTTGCTTTTAGAAATGGAACTGCAATCTGCTGCCCGTGCTGCTCCAAACTGACCTTTGAGTCTGCTCTTGCAATCCAAGAGTCTGCTCTTTCTGAGCCTAAGCTTTAAGTCACAAGCTTTGCAGCAGTCTCCCCAGCGAACTTTGAAGCAGTTCATCAAAGCAGGTGGAAAGAAGAATATGTTGTAATAGATCTTTCATTCTTGCATATGAGTAACGAGCAGGAACAAAACATGCTGTCTGTGGACATAATTTTTCTTTAGAAACTAATCATACCAGGATTATAAATATAAGCAATGTATTACAGGTGCTACATTTAGCCTTAAATATTCTGTGCTGCCAAAGTGTGTGTATTGGTATGATTTTGTTATGGATGAAGAGAAATACTGTCTTTTATGATTGTGACAGCTCAAACACTGTGTTTAACAAATTACTCCCAGGACATCTCAAACGTTTTTATTGTCTGAGAAGCTCAATCCAAATGAGTAGTTTGTGTTCAGCTAATAAGCTTTTCTGAGTACTTCATGACTGCAGTTTAACCAATGTCTCAGAATTTATGCTTGTTTTGCCTGCTCAGTGTTAGTATTGCTAGTATTCACTAGTCAAGCACTTATTTCCTGAAGTGGCCCCTTTCCCTTCTCAGTACCTGTGCTCCACTCCCCCTCGAAGCTTCACTTTCCTGGTAGCTCTTGCATGTCCTGAAGGATGTGTACTTCTACCTGGGTTAAATTATTCCTGGCTTGGCCTATGCCAGCAGCATTCAAGAACTTCCAGATACCATTCGGAAATGAGTATGAAGTTGAAACTAGCAGCTCTGCTGCCCAGGGGATTGAGTTGCTGTCATATTGCATCTGACTTGCATCAGATCAGAGTTTAGGATTTGGGTGATTTGTTCTTCAGATTAATGTCAGTCTGTTTTAAATTAAAACACCCTGGGGCAAATCCTTTGCTATGATCAATGAACTGTCTGGCTGCATTCAACCAACATTACAACAGACATGAATTTGGCCTTCTGGTTCGTTGCCACATCCCCTACAACATCACTTTCCTGATGTGGTTCAGACATCAAGCTTTTGATCCTACAAGTTGTTGACCGTCTTCCACTGAAATCAGTGAGAACAGAGGGTGCTTCACTGTTCAACACCTTGTTGGTTTGGTCACAAGAAATGGACCACATATCTACTCTACCTAAAATATAATTATGGTGTATCTACGAGCGGGAAATCTGCTTTGCACCTGTTTTATCACAGGAACAAAAAGCACAGGAAGTATTTGGAAAATGAGGAACACACCTGTGTGTGAGTGGATAACAAAGCATCTTTATATATAATCATTTGCTATAAGTCATTTCAGAGTTGACAAGCTGTTTTTCAACTTCATGTCACCACTGCCTGATGCATCTAATTAATCCCGTTCTCCAGCTGACAAATATCAGCTGCTCTTTCTAAAACATGGTTTCTCCCTTAAGTACATCCCTCTGGCAAAGTTAAATATTAATTATCCTTTTTTAATTTTATGATTATTCATGGGTGCTAATGTCACTGCACAATGAATGGGGAAGTCAATACCACAAAATATTAGAAGTGTTGTTTCTGAACCTCTGCAGCAGCCGATATGTGTGGAGCCGTGCTAGAAATGAATGTAGTAGTTGTGGCTGGGCTGTACCAACAGTCACACACATCAGTGGTGAGACTCAAAGCCGTGCAGTTTGGTGGATGGAGGCACTGGGCCTGGATTTGAAAAATGTTCTTTCTCTTCTTAGCTCAGGCACTGGCCTGCTTATAACTGCAGAAATCATATCACCTTTTAATCTGCATATTGAAATTTCAAGGCATGGAACAGCATGGGTACTGATGTGCCCAGGTACTCAGGTCTGAGTTGCGCGGATGTCCTGGGTTCAGCAGTAGCAGCCATTTTTAGACAGGACACCCAAACTAGCCAAAGAGGTATTCCATACCACAGCACTTCATGCACAGTATATATCCGGGGCAGTTACCCGAAAGGGCTAGATCACTGCTCGGGTCGGGCTGGGTATTGATCAGCGGGTGGTGAGCGGTTGTATTCTCTTCCCTTGTTATTTCCCTTATTATTATTGGTGGTAGCAGCAGTGGTTTGTGTTATACTGTAGTTACTGAACTGTTCTTATCTCAACCCATGGGAGTTACATTCTTTCGATTCTCCTCCCCGTCCCTCTGGGAGCTGGGGGAGGAAGTGCGGGGAGTGAGCGAGCGGCTGCGTGGTTCTGGGTTCCAGGCTGGGCTTAAACCACAACAGTGGACTTGTACTTTTCCTCAGGATTCAGGTGGTACTAGTCTGCTGGAGGTCTTTGGGGTCCTGCTGTCCTTCTTTCCACCCTTTGTGCCAATGACTGTGGTAGCTGGTGCTAGCCACTACCCTTAACTCTCTGCCATACTTTGCCCTACAGCTGCAGTAATTCCCTCCCCCCTAGCCTGCTGCCATCCCTCAGACAGAAGAGGACAGTCCTTCACTGAGCAGGTGTGCGTCCTCCTCATTGCCACATCAGTAAGTAGCTGTTTCACATGAATCCCATTTCTGCTTGTCTGCTTTCTCTCCAGGTGACCACAGGCAATGTCTGTAAACCTTCCTTTCAAACCCAGCTGTCTTTGTATGCTGGTTCTCAGGAAGATCCATATCCATGCCTTGTGAAACAGGCTCAAAAACAGACACTAAGCAGGGAGATATGTTGTAATCGTGTTTCCTGAGACCAGTTATACCAGCTGTACCCACCCTATGACATTCTTGGCTGTTCCCACAAAAAAGAAGTTGCCCATCTTGTCCACTTTGCTGCCACACTGACATGAAGACTTACGCAGTCATTTTCTTTCCAAAGGGATTTGCAGCTGCACTCATTTGCTGGCTCCATGCGGGGGCTTATGGAGCTGTGCAAGCCCTTATCCTTTGTGCCTTTCACAGTATTGTGCGCAACTTTGAAGCTGTTCCCTTCCTCAGGTGGCACTTCAGGGTATGCAGGCTCACTTTTATCTCAGTCTTTTGCTCACTGCAGCTTGATCCATCTGTCTCTCCATGTGGATCTGAAAGATGCTGACATACAGGAGGATCTCCTGTAGCTGTTCCCTGCCTTATTGCAATTTCTCACCTTGCCATTGACATAAGTTTCTGATCTAGCTTCATTGTGAATACTTTCTAGCATGACTAGCATTTTCTTACCCACATCACACAGCTCAGCATGTCTGCAACTCAGTGTGCTAGACTTGTCTTGCCGCCCTTTCTGTAGCCAGTGAAGTATTTGGATTTCAGTTGATTCACTGAGACAGACCATAGGACTGAAATAGTCACTGAAACTTGTTATAGCTTGGGCTAATATTTTTGCAATATGTAGATGAAAATTGAACTTGGTCCTAGAGCAGTATATTTTAGAAGCCTGGAGTGTTTATGGATATATTCATTATAAAGATAAAAATTAATAACATCTGTTTGCATTGCAAGTATCCTGCTTAGGAAATGAAGTGCAAATAACTATGCCTGGGTACCTGCCACATGTTTAGGTTGTGGTTTTGTTACATGAAAATTTGCATGTCTCTCTTGTGTTTTTAAGTGTCTGAAGAAGTGACATCTGATGGAGGTTTTGAAGAATGCGTGGGGTTTTTATGTTGGATACCTGCTAAATATGCACCTCCTGACCAAAAGAAACTGAGGTGTGTAGAATCAACGTGAACATGAAAGCTCATGGCAGTCATGGTAGATATCCAATCATTATAATTATTTCCAAGTAATTTAGCCTATCTCTAATTATAATATGAGGTCATCTTGATGCAAAATAGTGTCTAATTAGATGCAATTCCTTTTCAGGTACTCGTAATAGATTCCGGAGAAAAAACTTTTGGCTCCTGTTATTGGAAGCTTTTAATTCTTAATTTACTTTTTTTTCTTTTTATTTGTAATTAATTTTTTGAACAAATAGGGCAAATCAATCTATTTGAATTAATTAACATTTCTTCCTTGGTTTCACACTCTCCCTTCCTGATACTTCTTTTTTTCTTCCCTTTATTTGAATATTACTCTAATTTATTCATGTTTGTTTGAAACCAGTGAATAATGATTTCAAGCCATAGGCAAGCCAAAGTCTGCAGCACAGGGAAGGCTGCAGCTTTGGGAAGAAGGAAGATCTGCAGAAAGGTTGTGTTGTCCACTTTCATTTAGTTACAAACACCTTCTGGCATCAGGACTGGTAAGGGCAGCATCAGAGTTAAGCAGGACTGTGGGGCTAAGGTGGGACAGAGTAGAAGAGCAGTAGGAGGAGCGACCACAACCACAGAAAGTAAAGATGATAAGCACTCAAGAAGGAAAACTGAGTGGTCTGCATTTACTAAAAAATACTATAAGCTAAATGTTGTTTCACCTTGATCATTTATAAGAAAGTCCCTATGAGATCAGATTTGCAAAAAACACCCGGTCAGTGTTCACAGAAACGTATCTCGTCTTTATTAGTGTTTGTACAGCCATTTGCTTTTTCCTTATTTGTTTATTCATATCTATTCTTTCACCTTACTCAGATGTACCATATGCTGTGTGACAGGCAGATTTCTGCTCTAGGGTGCATTCGCCCTTTCTCCTGTTGGAGTTGCGAATCTCTCCAGCCATGAGAGGAAACACTGTCCATTGGTTTGAGCTGTAGGGTGGGAGTCAGGAACTTCTCGTATTTTCTTGTCCTGGTTCCTTTCCTAGCTTGTTCTGTATTTCTTGTGTCTGTCAAGCAGTGGAAACTTTTGTTAGGATACTGGTTGTCACAGTGTCATAGAAAAGTGACAAGAAAGCTGTTTTTCACATGGTCTGTGAGGTGAGACATTGGGTTTTTTTAGAATGGGAGTGCTCAAAAAATAAGGAACCTTAAGTTAGCAGGTAGTCTTGTTTTCCTCATCTGTAAAAGATGCATAACACCACTTATCCCTTGGATTTTGCAAAGATTAATTCATGTTTGTAATGAACTTTGAAAATAGAAATTGCTAAGTAGCATTAACTCAATCAGAAATTGTTTTTCTGTTAAACAGGATCTTTATCTTTCCTATAACTTGCCTCTGCTAATCTCAGCTTGTACTTAATGTATTTGGAGTTAAATCAAATTGGAGAAGCTTAGATTCAGGGACAGAATGACCATAGAAGAGGAGGAGGGTTTTGTAAGATAGTAGATTGCTGCTTGGAGATGCAATCTGTAATCTCAGTTTGAGGGCCAGATCAAGGTGAAATAGTGTTCTGGCCTATAGTAGATGCATTCATCTAATTTTCTGGTCAATTAAAAATCAGCCCAGACAATGCATGAAGACTGAGGAGATTAAATGGAATCTACAGCAATATCTCAGGGAAGAAAAGAATACAAAGAAACCGAGTCTTCTCTGTTGGAGCAGTCGGGGCAGTCCTAGGAAGAGGCAGTGCCCATTCTGTGAGTTTCCCTGTGCTTGAATCAGTTGTGGTATTCAAGGTTACTTCTACGCTAGTAAATAAAATATACCAGGGAACTGTTTGCTGGCCCCAGGGCCAGCTGGAGTGTCGTAGCTTTTGACCATAAATTCTCTTCCTCTCCCACCCCAACAAGGGGGCCCATTCAAACTGTCTATTGGGAATTGTCCCTTGCTATAGGTGAAGTGTCCAGGTATTGTTTGTGAGAGAGCTGTTTGCCATAGGACAAGTCTGTGCCAAAGACTGCACTGACAGTCGAGCAGCAGGGTGATGCTATGCCAGTACTTGGGCCCATGCCCTGGCCCTCTTTGGTTGCCTAGTGCAGATAGCCCATATGTCTCTTACTGTCGGCTGCATCCTCCTGTTCCTTCAGCCCTTTCTTGAATTCTTGGCTTGAATTCTTGTTTTATTTGTTTGTCTCAGAATAGCATTGCCAGGATCTGAACTGCCTTCTGGAGTGGGTCAGATAACCCAGCTCATCACTGGCTGCTTAATGAGCAGAGGGAGACGTGCAGTCCTTTGGCATGGTGGGATGTTCAGGGCTGTATGCTTGGCTGGATGGTGCATGAAGAGTAAAAGGGTCAGTGCCCTGCCTCTACACACTAGTGCACGTACAGACCACGATGCCGATGCATTCACAGAGCAATTCTTCGAGCTGTCATTTCCCAGTCATAGCCAAGCTCTTAGGCTGTAATAACGTTGAAGCAAGGAAGTGGGTCTCATCTGACAAAATGCCTTGTGTATGCAGAAGGCAATACAAATTTGATAATCCTATAGCTTTGAAAATTGGGGTGGAAAGTGATTACGAAACCTAAATAACTTATTCTAGAAGAACTAATTTCTAATTCGCAAAACTAGAGAGTATCCTGTAGATCGTTTGTAGGTTTCTGTGTGTAGTTACACAAATACATGTGTATTTATTTGACAAAACACTGGGAAAACGAGATGATGATCTGAAATTAGAGGCTGACTCAGATGACTGAAATTTAATTTGTCAGCAAGTAAAATTAGTAGCAATGAATAGAAAACATAAAATGACTTTATCAGATTTTCTGCACAGATCTTGTTTTACAGGAGAAAGAATGTACAGCATATAAACCCTCAAAATATTACAATAAATGTAAAATTATAGTCACTTTTAGCATATGGCAGAAAGAAATGAAAAAAAACCAAAACAACCCAAAAGCTCCAAACGCTATTGCTTTCTAGAAACGTGCAGATTGTGTCATTCATGTTTAAGCTTTCTAAGTTCCTATGAAGCATGGGAGGGAGGCCTGAGTGTGCAACCTTCTTGTCCTCTTAGCAAAAAGAGCTTTTCAGTTCTGCAGATTATTAGGTCACATGCGTAAATTAGGCACACACTTAACTGATCTACTGAACTGGGCTGCCTTTTGCCACAGAAGTCAAAGGCAAGTTTTACATTATCCCAGACCAACCCACAAATTGCAAGACCTGTTGTGAGGCAGCTTTAGTTTTTCATTAAGAGAAGGGTGTTCTCTTTGAAGAAAGAAAAAAGAACTGTTCAGTCTTGCAAAGACCTCAGAAAGGCTTTCCTCAGAAAGGAGAAATCGCATGATAAGGCCAAAATATTTAAAAGGATTTGATAAATTCTCTTTCAAGCTTTGGGGGACTTCTGAATAACTGTGGCAGTCACAGACCCTTTCTTTCCTGCTTATGACAATATAAAGTGTACTGTGATCCGTATTGATAATAGCAACTGAGAGACAGATGATCAGAAGTCTAGCATAAATCTAGCTATTTTTAAATTGCTTGTAATCTTTAATTGAGATAGAATAAATTGAAGGGGACAACTAAGAGCCTGAGAAATTTGTTAAATGCAAACTGAGCTGGAATGAGTATGATGTCTCCTACTGGGATAACTAAATGCAAAAGCCCATCTAGAAGCTAGGAGCAAGGGTTGGGCTATGGAAAAACAGAAACGAGCATTCCTTGGCCAGGAAAGCAGATGTAATCATGAAATGGTTGTACACTCAAGAAGCATTATTTCTCTGCAAGTGTATGCCCTCTCATTCACCTGAAAGATTCTTATCTGTTTTCCCTCCTAAAGTGTGCATATATATCCAGATTACTCATACAAATTATTTTGCTTCCTTCCATGCTTCAAAACCTATGTTCCTATGTTTTGTTATTGTTAAGGAGGCTTTTGACTTGTGGTTGCAAGTTGCTGCAGAGCCTGTCCCAAAGTAGACCTGCTGGCTGTATCTGGAGTTCAGGCATGGAGATGGGTGTGACCATTGTATTGGAAACACAGACCCAAGCTCACTATAGTCAATAGCAGACCTCTGTGATGGGGTTTTAGTTTATCTTATTGGGGCTCTTATGTGACACCCTTGCAGCACGGGCTGAAGCCTTTTGGTTGCATTGTGTATGGGAGGAAGAAGGGGAAGGTGACATGAATTTGTGAACTATGCAGTGCCCTAGGTCCAAGCCTTAGCAACCCTTCTCCCCATCTGGCCACACGTCTAGCATGGGAAGTATCTCCAGTTCCCTCATACTTGAAATTTTCATGGCCTGGTTTGTACTCTGCTTTGGGCATGGGAAAACCAGCCTGAAACCCAGCCTATGCTCTTAGAAAGGTGAACTTTCAAATCTATCCCATAGTGCTGGCTCTATAACCCCTCTGGAGCCAAAGGTTGGAAAGGAAAGAAGGCACCAGGAGTCTGGCTGGCTTTAACTCTCCTTAAAACTGCTTTTTGAGTACTGCTTTATCAGGTTCTCTAAGGTGTTAAAGCTGGTGGTTCAGCAGATACACAGGAAATCTCTAATGATTACAGTATAAGGTTAAGGCAGAGTGAAATTCTGAGGAGCTCTTTGAGCCTGATACTGTGGGTAGCTAGCTAGCCAGGGGCCTTCCAGAGACCCACGCTGCTTCCCTGGCTGGGCGAACTGGTGAGTAAGGAATGGTGCTGGAGAGGGAAAAGGCATATAGGTCCCTTTCATCCTGGTATGTCTTTTTTTCCTTTTGGACATACCTTAAGAGGACAGGGTCTCCGTCTCTTCAAGAACATGTACATCACTGATGGACCTTGCTTAGGATGAGCAAAGACAGGGATGGTTTCTTCTGTCCAAAGGCTGAGAGCAGTCTGTTGTTTTAAGAACAACTTTATTTAATAAGAGACGGAAAAATAGGCTTTTGATACAAATGGCTCAGACCCTCATCCTGCTGTAGCCGCTTCTCTGTGACAGTGCTGCGTGTGATACAGTCTGAGCTTCACATGGTTGCCAACCCTTTCCCTTCTATTTTTCATGTTTTTAAAGCAATTTCAAGTGTGCATGTGAAGATTCCAAAAATATTAATACAAATTACATTAAAAGATGTTTCTGGTGCTCCTATTTAGACTGTTCTTGGCAGAGGGCTGGGGAGTTCAGCTAGAGCTGCCCCAGGCTTGCCAAAGCCAGCTGAGCAGCAGGTTCCCCCTCCTTCTCCTTCCACCACCAAGAAGGGGAAAAAAAGTCTGTGGAGCCGTAGATAGATTATGAAAATGTTAACAGAAAGAAGTGAAGAACAGTCCAGAAGCCAGATGTGGTTGGGAGAGAGAGGAAAAGATCTGGGCAGTTGTGAAATGGTAGAGGGGAAAGGATTTATCATGGGATGGTAGGAAGGGCTGCAGAGGGGATTAAAAACAGGCAAGTGAACATTACTGGAGGCTGATGATATTACAAGGGAAATAGCTGCTTGCTGCTGGCTGTGTAGGAGGCTTGTCAGACTTGAGGAAGTAAAAGCATAGTGCTTACATCAACAGGATTTTATTTTTTTTTTAATGGCATCTGGTCCTGTGTTGCATTTGGGCATGATATTTAGTGACCTACCTACATGTGACACATTTGCTGTAGGCAGTGTTGGTTGCGGCAGCTGGCAGGGACAGGAAAGCTTGCAGAGGGGAGCTCTGGAGCACAAGTGCCCAGTACTGTCCAAGCCCTGAGCAGGTCCAAGCTGGGTACATCAGTGTCAGCACCAGAGGTGTCCCACTGGTGATTTAAACCATGTGAGTTTCAATGTTCCAGCTTGAACTTTGGCTCTTGGGAGCCACTGTACTGAAAAGAAAATGTGTATTTGATTATGAGTGAAAAGGAGTGCCTGAGCCATCTTCAGCCATTTGAAAAAAGGGATTTGATTTGGTCTTTTTGTTTCACGGAAAAGTGAGGCATAGGAAGGGAGGAAAGAACGGAAGGAGAGAGAATCCCTGCTGCCTCCAGCTCTGCAGTAGCAACATGGGTGCCACCTGGAATTGCTGTGGCCATGTAAATGCCACAGCCTGGGCTTGGCCACATTCAGTGTTGGCCAGCTGCTAAGTTTCCCCTTGCATAAGGAGCCCTGTGTGGCCACGAGGCATTTCATGAGTGAGAGAAGAGACCTTGCTGGCACAGTGACAGTGTGGGAGAGCTGTGTGGAACTGAGCTTGGATTTAACTCACATCTAGCAAAGCCCTGTCTGGGTTGAAGCCCTGCTTTTGCTCCTTGGTTCTCTGCTCTATCCCCAGTGTGGTCTAGATCAGCTCTTGCACACCATGGTAGGTAGTAAAACCACTAAATTTTACCTTCTAAAGCCACTTCACAATTTGGCGTAAGTGCTGTTTTCTGGTGTGAAAAGACCCAGGGTTGCAGCAGCAGGGAAGAGGCAGGTCATGGCTAACGGATGTCTGCAAAGGGCTGTGGGGAACTTCATCCTGGGACTGATGGTGTTGGACTGGTCTTGCTTGGTTTTGCAGACTCTGTTTGAAATCAGGGAGACCCTTGCTTGTCCACGTCATGCAGTGTTGGCTTCCATGCCTAGGTTGAACAGAAGTTACCTGGTTTCATCTTCCATAGGACTGATATGAAAAGAATAAGGATGAGGGGAACATGAAGGAGTCAGTTATACTATACTGGATGGCACATTTGTTCTGAGATTCGCTGACAGTGAGGACATGGAATAGTGGAATAGAAGTTTTAAATTCTTTGAGAAGGTTTTTATTGGCTAACTGCCAAAGGAGAGTAGCCAGAATGAGGTGTGAGGCAAGCAGTGCCCTTCTACAGCCCACCCTAAACCACAGGAGGCTACATTGATTGCCCAGGCCGTGAGGATCAGCCCATCTCCGGGTAATCTCCAGAAGGATGTGGGTGAGCCCTAGTCCCTCAGTACTGCAAGAGCTAAGCAGAAGCTACATTCAGTCTCTACTGCTCATTAATGCCTTTTGCTCCGTACCCAAAGCCATGTGGTTTTCAGGCTGTAAGGAACAGCCGGTTTAGTAGAGCTTTTATTGTAATGTTTCATTAGGTTGTGACCCATATTTGGGATTGCTCAGATCCTTTCTCTGGCACTACTGTTGTTTGGTCCTTGAGTGTTCTTTTCTTGGTAGAAATGATGCTGTGCTTTTTAACTTTGGATCCCAGCTATCATTTACTTGAAGTGGACAGAGATCAGGAAGTTCTCGAAGTCCGTCTCAGAACATTAGATGCCTTTAAAAGTTTGAAAGTTCTGATCAGTCAGTGACTTTGCAAGAGCATTTCAGAGGTGCTTCAGAATTAATGGGTCAGGAATTGGACTGGATAAACCAACAGTCTTTCCTGAGGACATAGCATGGTGTGATAATCACACAGTGTAGTAGGCAACAGAAAGAATAGGAGCAATTGTATCCACTACATGTTTTATTGGAGCATGCCTGCCTGTTCATGTGAGGCAGGAGAGAAAGGTTGTTTTTCCTTTCTGAAGAGTGAAAATTGGAGGGAAGCGGTGCCAGAACCTTTCCAGGTTTAGAGAAGTGGAGGAAACACCTGCTACGCCATCAGCATTCTTGTTAACAGTGACTGCATGAGTGACAGAATCTGTCCCTTCCGGAGATGATTCAGACTCAGAAGACTCTTGGTAGTGATGACACGACCGCCTGGTAGCTCCTGAAAGCAGAACTAATGAACAGTGCCACTCACTTAGTGTATGGTTTGACAACAGATGCACATGTTGGTAATTAAGTATTTGGCTGCATTACATTATTTTATTTTTGGATTTCTCAAACACACACCCATTGCAATCTCTAGACACATTTACATGATTTGAAAGTGTTAAACTTACATCATAACAAAGGTAGGAAAATCAGCATAGGGAAACTAAACCCCACTTTTCAGAGGGGTCAGTAGTACATAGGCCTCCCTGTGCACCCCAGATCTAGGAAACACAGGCTTTGTGTGGCAAAAATATAAGGAATAATCCCAGGGACTCCTCTCATGTGGACTTGAGCTATGACTGTGATTTCAAACCAAACCAGTACACAGGCCTTGAACCAGAGTTTTCTTCTACTGTATGATCACATCTATCACTGCTTGTGACCCAGCAAAGGCTTGGAACGGCTTTGAATTACATGAACTTCATAAATATCTGAATGCGATTATACCTTGCAGCACTAGAGAGCAGATTCAAATACTTCATATTCAAAGAGATCTTCTGGAATGTTTTATTCTGTCCTTGTATGCCAGCAGCTAATGTATATCAGCATGTTAATGCTGGCCTCAGCTACAACCTGAAAAATATAGACATAGTGGTGCTTGCTGGAGCATCTTGCTCCTAAATTTTATACCTTTTCTAATTCAGTCCAGATACTTACTAAAACTCTGCCTTGGAGCCTACGCAGCTTTGCTATGTATCTCAGATATACTGGAGGAACAGTTGCCCTAGAAATGATGTAATGGCTTCTCAGACCACTGTGCCTAGGTTTCTGTGATGGGTCATTAAGGAGGAATTACAGTGCATTGTAAAGGCACGATCAAGAATCATATGATGACTGGGAAGATGATGTGGTCCAGGAATGGTGCATGATTTTATGGTTTTACCTAGACATTATCTTACAGGATAATGGTTTCCTTTTGCATGCAAGTTAGGAGCTGGGCCAAGTATGTTGAACTTGAGTTCATTTTAAGATTCTGAAAGCAACAAAACCAGTGATAAGACCCGTTCTCTATCCTGGTGTTAGTAATGCCACACAGCAGAGGTCAAAGATCGACTGGAATATCCCTATAAAACCACCTGTGAAGTTGCTGAATATTTTGTATCTCTGGAGTCTTGTCTAGAAATTCTCAGCCTTGTTTTACAATTCAAAGAAATTCCAAGAATTTGTCGCCACTGCCTTCCAAAAGTATGATAGTTAAGTGTGCCATCTTTCCACAAAAAGGTAAAATAAAATCTTTTTGTTTTACTCTCTGTATTTGTAAGCATGGTTCTAGATCTAAAATTGCAAGATGCTGGTGCAAAGACACTATTTTGCTGACTGAGAGGTGTCTCTGTGTAGCTTTCTATGTTCCTCTTCGCTGGCTGGAAGGTCTGCCTGCATACACCAGAAAAAGACTACATCTTAGACTGAAGTAGAGGTTAGCTATTCTTGATGAAAAAAGAGTTTAAGTCAACACTGACCCTGAGAAGAACATTTAGAGTTTTGAAGGAGAAAGAAATACGACTACTAAGAAGCAAGATGTGATCAGGCAGCTCCACCGACAAACTCTAAACCCTCCAGGGCAATCTCAGGTTTCTGCTGTGTACTAGCATACAAAACAGATTACATCCTAACCTAGACTGCAAGCATGAGAGTATTGGAAATATGTTGCAGGTGTTTGATGGTAAACAGTGTTTATAGCTGCCAGGATGGAAACATTTATGTGTGTGAGTGCAAGTGGAGGGCAGGCCTCAAACTTTCACCCCATTACCTTCACATTTCGGTTTTGCTTTGGTGAGTCCTACATGCCCTGTGACTGCAGCCTGCTAGTGAATTTAAGAAAGCACTGATGATTTCACATGAGTATGTCCTATGTTCAAATTTGAAATACTAGAATCACCTGAGAAGTAGTGTACTAATTTATCACAGGATCAAAAATACACAATGGAGACTGAATGGAAGAGGATGAGTTCTGACAGGCATGCTTTTACTTTTTCAAGCAAGTATTTTTTGCTTGGGTGGGTGGTGCATTAGTTATATATACAACTCATGCTTTTAGCTACAGCAAAATGTGAGAATACATAATAATAGCTCTTCACGTTAAGGCTTCCTCTTTTTTCTTTTTTCTTTTTTTTTTTTCTTCTTTTTCACTTCAGTTAGTTTGAGACTTTAGATTATTCTCTTTCTGAGAACTGAGGGAAGTACTTTTAATACCTCTTACTGTGAGTGGTAACTGGGCTGCCCTTAGCCTGAGATGAAAATAGCAGTAAATTTACTAGGGAGCTGAGGCAGAAGGTTGGACTTCCAGTGCAAGGCTCCTGATTACTGACTCACAGTGGTTCCCAGTCAGTCAGGAAGATAAAGAAAAACCCGTATTCATCCAAAATACAAGGCAAATTCACCTTTGATGACTTAGTGTGTGTGAAGGGCTAAATATGCTCTATGGTATCTTTTTTCATAGGAAAAAAAATAAAAAAAATCCAGTAGTATTAGTAGAGCCAGAAGGACAATGTGTTTACTAAATTTCTGCTCTGCACACAGTGGTTGACAATTGCCCACAATGAAACCGTGGCACAGGCAGGACTAATGAACCTGTTGGTCTCCTCCATTAGGGCTTTGTGGAGGCTGGGGTGGGGTGTTGGGGACAAGAGGTGCTCACCGCAGCCCCATCACACCCGCTGCCAGTGCGTTTTGTGGGTGGGGTGGATGTTAAGGAAGGGAAAGTTAACGAGCTGGTTCAAATGAGCTTGTGCAGCAAACCACTGGGGGAACATCTTAACCTCCTTGGTGTAAGATGTCCCCCCTTGCTTTCCCTTTTGGAAAATGCAGTTCTTACTTCCCACTTGTGCCAGTAAAAAATACAAGAACATAAAATGACTGGTCCAGCTTTGCCTTTTGATAATGGTCAACCAGATGCCCAGGGAACTGCAGGAATACTTCCTTACAAATTTCCTTCCTTTCTAAGCCACAGAAGTCTGTTTATTACCCAAAGGATGCCTGTCTTGGGACCATGTACTATTCACAATATCCTTTGGCAAGGCAGAACTACCAGTTCTGTTGAGAAGTGCCTCTCCTCATTTTGGAGGAGAGGTACTTCTGTCTCCTGATTTCTGTTTTGTGTCCCTCATTCTCAGCGAGCATTTCTTATTCACCTTTTCTGTGTCACTTTTTGCAAGAGTCATACACCTGAATTTTCTTTTCCAGGAAATTAAACATCTGAACCCCCATCATGTGCGCACCTTTGCATGGTCGATGGAGTCTGTGATGTGGGGCTGCAGAGGGTCTTTCCAGCAGGGATTTCTTCAGTATAGGCTTAAGGTGGCTCCTTCCTTGACTGCAGAGCAGCCATATAGGCACTTGTCTTCCTCAACTCCAAGAAGAATGGTAGTCAGGTCAACTGAGGTGTGTCTGACCTCAGGGAGCAGTGAAGAAGGCATCCTTGTTTTCCTAATACATGTGAAAGAGGTTCAGGGGTGAGAGAACACAGAGTAGGAGCCATGCATCATGCGCTTTCAGAAGACTCAAGAGGTCTGTAAAATCATCCTGCTAATAAAAATGCACCTTTTCTAAATTCTGAGAAGGTATAAGCACTTTAAAAACCTAGAACAGTTTAATCTCAACACAACATAACATAGAAACTCTTGAAGCTGAGTAGGGTAGACCTTATGAGAGTTCAGAACTGGGGTCTGCAAATCTTCATTCATGCGCGGAGTCCTGCCTCCTGTGAGCTGCCCCTGGAGTCCCATGAGTGGCCAGGCAGGTTGAGGAGTGGAGGGCACAAGCAGGCATTTCCATGGTGCACAGCCTGAGAGCATCTGAAAGTCAGAATGCCCAACTTTTGAGTTGGTTTGTGGTTTTTTTCCACCTTTAAATTGGGCGGATGCTTTTAAAAGCAGACATTTCTTCTTTAATTTGTAGCTGTTAATTCATTTATAAACTACATGTGCTTTATGAGTGATTATGCTAATTCACTTAAGACTGTTTAAACCCTCACACTGATTAGCCTAAGCATTCATTTTAACTATATTGTACAAATAAGATATTATCTTAAAAATGCGCCTAACAAAGCTACATAATCTCAAATATGCTACTTTACTGAATGCAACTATTAGCTTTACTAAATTCAGCCACTTTTTAACATTCTGTTTTGGTTTGTATTCTTGTATGTTATACAGTGGGACTAGGCTGGTGGAACACATTTAACAGCAGAAATAACCAGTCAAATTTATATTTCATCCGGTCTCCAGGCAAAAGACTTTGTGGGGTCACACTCAGCTCATGCATGCAGGGGAGCAAGCGGGCTGTAACCCTTCTGAGGGAGGTGGAATGGACCTCCTCTCTGCTGTGAATTAGCACAACATGGCCCTGGCCCTGGTTTCTGCTCTGAGGTCTGCCAGGTGCTGCAGGGCTGCAGGCAAATCACTTAGCCCAGCGGGTCTGGTTTTCCCCATCTGCATGGGGTAATGATGCTTAGCTACCTTCGACGTTTACTGATGAGAAGTGCTATCTGAGTCATAGGCGTTGGTATTAAAGGTATCTGGAGTGATGATTGCTTTGGGCAGCTTGATGCTGAAGGTGTCTGAGGCCGTTTTGGTCAGGTTCCCCTAGTGTTGTCATAATATTTTTCTTGATTAAATGGTCCAGGGAGTATAAAGAGAAATGAAGATCTGTGCTCTCTCTGTACTGCTCTGAAAGCAGAAAGAGTATTTTGATTGATGTGCCTGATGCAGAAAACTTGTTGCCAGCTTGCAGAAGGTCTTCTGGCAGCAGAGTCCCAGGACATAACTCTTCTGGAGGGGCAGAGCTCCTGCCTTTCAATTTGGAGAAGGAGCAAACCTGGTCTGCTGTCTTTGAGGCAAAATGACACAGCTCTTTGATGTTTTTGTTGGTACATCTTTTAAAAATCTGTCTTAAGATGAATTTAAATTAAGACTCTTTTTGGTTTTGTGTTGCTACATGACCCTGGCAAGCTGTGAAGTCAAGAGGGCCCTTCTTTTGGAAGGGAGCTGAAGATTGCGGTCCCCTCCTGACTGGCCAGCATCCCAGCCACATTGGTTATGGGGCAAGGCCATGTGTCCCCCAGCCCCAGAAGAAGCACGAGTGGTAATGGGGATGGACACTTCTAAGCCTTTCCATCCTGGCCATTTATTTGGGCTGGTTCTTCCCCTGTGTGCTGAGTACTCTCAGCAGCAATTAGGGACAGTTAACTGAGCTCCAGGCTTTGTGGGAAGTAACTGACAAGGTCAGATAGTGTAGGTGGAAAAAATAAAGTCTGAGGTAGACATTTGTGTATCTAACACTATAAGATTACTTTAAAAAATGTGCTGTGGAAGGAACCTACTTTGCTAAAATGTGATACTTAGAGATAGTTTGCCCAAATGGGCAACTGCTTATACACATGTGGCCCTGTCAAGCAGAACCCCTGCACTCACCCGTTGGGAATAGTGACACCTGTGCACGCGGGTGCTGACTTTTGCATACACAGAAGCTGCTTTTAGGGTGCATGAGCACAAGTACTCCTCCCTGAACATCTGCAGGTGCGGCTGCATGCAAAGAGACAAAGGGAAGTTGAAAGGAGGCAATAGTATGTGCCCATCATGGCAAAAAATCATGAGTCACACTTCAGAATACTGTAAGATTCCGTATTTTCTGATTTTTCTCTGAAACCAGGAAGGCCAGAGTTTCAAGGACAGCAGGTAATAACCTCCAGGAAAGAGGACTGTGAGCCCAGCAAAATGTGGAAGCTGACAACCCTGAAACTTTACCCCCAAATGTCTCGAAACAGCTGCCACTGAACTGCCCACAGCATAATTTGTCACAGCACAGTCACACTCTGTGTCACCATTGAAGTGTAAACCAGGAGACCCTCTTGCTGTCCTTTTAAGAACAGAGAGTGAAACAAAGAGCTGCATAGCTTGTGGTGATGCAACTCCCACCAGGATGGCAGCACCAATGCAGGGATGTTGCACATCAGCACAGCTTCCCTTGCATGCATGTGTGCAAAACACAGCCTAAAAATGTGTGTGTGCAGGTTCTGCTTTGAGAGAAGGCATGTCAAGGTCAAGCTAGATGTGTAAGGGTTGAACACCTGTCTCACTGCAAAATGGGTAATGATTGATTACGTTTTAGCATTTGTGTATTTAGTGTCATAAGATAGTGTGGGTTTTTTTAATTCATAGAATCATAGAATAGTTAGGGTTGGAAAGGACCTTAAGATCATCTAGTTCCAACCCCTCTGCCATGTGCAGGAACACCTCACGGAAATATAAAGAAAAGCATGAAGTGCAGCAGAAGAATCATGTCTTCAATTCTAAACTTAAGAACC
>JANHGB010016789.1:0-20833 GCA_026283785.1 Coracopsis vasa
GGGTAACACAATACAGTACCAGAAAACCTTTTTTATTACCTTTTTCTAACAATTCTTCACACCAGTTTCAGGACAAATATTTGCGTATCAGGCTGTTTACCCAAAGGGAAGGGGTTCAGGGCCCCAACACAAGCTCTTATCTTAGCCATGTTTACACAGCAGTGCTAGCTACCAAAGACTCTGCTTTCAGTAGGAGAGAGATCATGGTTTTAAAGGAAAAGGAGGTGGAAGGAAAGTGTCAGTCAGACAACGCATGTTCAGCACTGTTTTAAAGTTTACCCACATGCATTTCCTGGGCATGAGGCCCTGCTGTATCTTATCTAAAATATGTGGTGAAATTCCATGAATCTGAGAGTAAGAGATCATATAGTGTTACAATTAATTGTATAAAGTTTATCAGGAATACCAAGTACTTTATTTACACAATAAAAATGGGAGAAAGCAGACAATGTACTTCCATATGCTGGTCACAGAATCACTTTAGATTAAATGGCTAGGACACTTCCACTTATGAAACTTCCTCTATTTGTTGGAGTATTTTCCATTGGATAAACAACTTCAGGGAATCTTCAATGTTTATTTTTAATATAGCTTCTTGCAGAAAACAGATGTTTTGTGATGTGCAGTTATTTGAAAGTTATCTAATCTCATGAGATACTAGATGAACTTGGTCATCCCAAAATATCTTCACTCTCACAGAAAGTCTCTTTCCTCACTTGTCTGAGATTCACAAATTCATCTCTAAAATTTTTGAATTTGGTGCCTTGGCAGATTCTCTGGCAAATTATCCAGTGTGATAATCTGCAAAGAATTTAGGATGACAACCAAGTCACATTCTTTTGTGTCAGAACTTCAGTACTGCAGTTCTGACAATATAATCTTACAAACAATAAACATACATACAAATACAAAATTACATCCATGCAAAGTACTGTAGCTTTTTAACAAACTTCTGCCTTAAAAAATGTGAATTCATGACTGTGCTGGAACTTGCTATAAGACTAAAATAGTTAGGTTCTATGATATGATAAACAAATTATTTTCTTCTACATTTTGGTAGTTTGCATGGTCTCCCTTGTCAATTATTTGATCAAGGGTCCATTTACTTTAAGGGTAGTTATGAAACTAGCTTTCAACCAGCTCCTCTTACTTTTGCCAACACCAAGACTGCTTTATTTGTAATTGTTACTAATTTTATTGCCCTTGAAATACTGCTGGAATAAAGAGCACCCTCCAGCATTATTTTCTTAGCTCTGTGTCAAAATGCTGAAGGGTACTTGCAAACCAATTTGTATTCTAATTATGCAACTTGAGAATGACCTTGCAAGGTTGGGATTTTGCCAGTGTTTTGAGAAATTTACGTAAACATTTTCTACAAATGAAGCTAGAGAGAACTAGACAGCTGGTAACAAAAGCATCTTGTATATAGAGAAAGGCAAATTAACCTCTGAAGTGTCTCAATTAAACAGAATAGCCCTTTGGAGAAGTGTTTAATTTATTATGTGTAAATAAAAAACCTCACATAAGATGAAACAGAGTACATCTCTTGTTGCTGCTTTTTAAATCTGAAAAAAAAAAAAAGGATTTTGTTCTATATCATTAAAACTTTGCTCAAATCTTTTTGACAGACAGGGTATGATTTACATGTGTGCTCTTTTCATTATGCTATTCTCCTTTGAGAGTGAGTGGGTTATATGGATTTTCCGGAACAGAGGACTTCTCCTTCGCCAGTGAGTAACTGAACCTGCTGAGTAAAAGAAGCCTCCAAAGACTGCGGGATATGGCAGTAGCAATGAACAGCCCCTGCAAGGAGTTGCAAGACTGCAGCTCAAAGAATGCTGATAAGTCCAAGAAACAGAGACTAAAGTGTCAGAAGCAATTGAAGAAATACTCCTACAAACAAGAACTAAACAGTTAGCTCCAAGTTACTGAGTTGACTGAAACTAAATCTGAAATCAGACAACTGCTTGCAAAACCACACTAGGCAGGGCAAGAGCTATTTCCAAGTGCTTTTCCTACTTCTTTTTTTTTCTGTGCTGTTTTCCTTGGTCATATCAAGTTTTATTGCTTAAAATGCAACTTTCCTGTGACATATTATGTAAATTATTTTAAGAGATTTGAAGAGCTCATTAGAAAGAGAAGATCTGGGATGACCTGTCTTAAAGCTGTGGTTGTCATGTTACTTGTGCTTAAAGTGCCTCTCCTCATTGTTCATCTAATTTCTTACCCCTTCAAAATACTGCTCTAAAGGTGCTGCATTACATCTTTTTCTCCTGACAGGTAGCTGGTTGTTATTGATATTGTCAAAATTGTACTGAATACCTGGATTCACTCTCTATCTTTCTGACCCATATCCCTGTAGTCTCTCAGAAATTGTTCTTATTGATCTTCATCTCATTGCCCTCTGGCCTGAAGCTGAACAAACCATTCAGGACTGGTGTTAGATCTGCTGCAGAAAAATCTGAAAATTTACAAGGAGATTTCATTAGACCAAGTACATGCATTAAAATATTATATTGCCTCAGAAAAGCCTCACAAAATTCAGGTTTTACATTCTCAGAAGGCATTTGTGGCAACAAATTTATTAAATCCCAGACATTACCTATGGATGTGATTTCAATTAAGAAGATTCAGGTGAGAGGAAAAGGAATAAAAAAAATAAATTTAGCAGTGATCCATTATTATGTCTTAGAAATTCGGAAGCTGACAGATGGGTCCCAAAAATGAAAATGAGGAGTAGGATACAGTTCACCCTTCGATAATCATCTGAAAATTGTCTTTGTTGGCTATATTTACACCCTCTGTTGTCAAGTGAGAAACAGGCACTCCTTGTGCCACATGTACAAGTGATTAACCTTGTGTGGTTTATAAAAACGAATTTATATTAGCTAAAGATTCAATGAAAAAGAATATTTTTACAATTCTTAAAAGAAATGGGAGAAGTTGCTTCATTTTTAAAATATCATTGACAGTCCAGATTTTCATACACAGCACGGTGAACCTTCCAGTGAATTAAAATGTTATGCAGATACTGTGATATTGGTTGTTAAAGTAAAAACCTTTTTTAAGGAAGAGAGATTAATCCTTTTTTTAAAATTATATTGAAACATCTATGTCTATATTTGTTTATAGAATTATATAATGTGGGTACATCTCAAATATATAATTTTTTATTAGATTTCAGGATGCTCAAATTGCAGTCTAAACAGCACACAAGGTTCTTGAAATGGAAGGATGAAACATATTGCCTCTAAGTATTATTCATACTAATAAAGGCTGATGGTGAACAGCAATCTCTCAAACCAAATAAAATGAAAAAGAGTGAGGAAATATCTTAGTGGTAATTTAAGAGAGATTGTCAAGGTGGTATAAAAGAAATATCTACCCTGATTCCCTTCTGAGCAGCTACCAGATATGAGAAAATACAGATATGTACAAGTATGTGAGAGATGGACTTGCTTCAGGTCCTGCTGAGGTCCAGGCCAGAAAGCTTATCCTTTCAGAAATTAGGAAGGACACCATATTGACATCTCACCCTGGGAGACAAAACACCTCAGTGCACCTCCTACTTCAGGGAGCTCACACTGCTCACAAAGTACAAAATCATTAACAGAAGAGATCAAACAACATAGACTGATTTAGCTTTAGATAGATTTTTACCTACCTCTGTAATGCTGTGAAGCTTTGTATCCTTTGATGCCATCTTGGCAATGCATATCAGATGCCACATCAGTAAACACTGTGATCTACATCAGCTTGTCTTTCTTAAGTATGAGGTTCTCTATCAGTTCTGATTTTCAGAAGTGTGCAACTGGCCAGATTAGATAAAATATGTGTTAAAGTTAAGCCAAGCCCTTAGGTAGAGTAACAATGATGAATTCAACCTTTAATATGCTTTAGGACAAATTATCAAGATATCTTCAAAGTTAAATTTTATAATATAGCTTATGTTTTCAGCTAGTTCTTTTTTATTATAAAATGCACAAGAGTAACTATATTTCAAAAATTATCAAAAGTTTAAATCAAAATTTTATAGATATTCTAAACTACACCATGGAGAACCATCAGAGATTCAGGAAGCACCCATTTTCTGTTCCGGTGTTCTTGAACTAGCACTTCTGGTGAATTTCACACCTGTATCTTTATGAGAATATTTGTAATAGAACCAAGCACTCCGCTGCCATGCCAAGTTTATAGTTACACTTATTTAAGTTGATAAAATCCTTAAAAGAGCTTATTGTGACATTATATTTAATACACTTTGCAACCAGGATGCTCATTTCAGTATCTAATGCAATTATCTTTATTTTGCTTAAGTTCTCAGGACAGTTTGGAGGAAAGTGTTTCTTTCCCTGGTTCAGAAGAAAACTATGCATTCAGAAGAAAACTATGGTGAATTTTCACTATCTTCAAACTTCTAACTCAATCAACTTAGTAATTTCTAATATATTGCTGCACACTTTTATTGTATTTTTACTCCTAAATTACAACATTGGTAACTTCCAGTTGACTACATTTAGACCTCCCTTTATGGATGAAATAAAGTGAAACTGATTTCTGTCTACTTTTTGTAGATTATCACCAACATCTTATTAATTGTATGCTATTATATCACTCATTATTTTATTGCACAAAGTCTCACACCTATTTATTTACAACATCGCAATCACAATAGTCAAGGATCTGACTGGATTTGTAAATTTTTGTCCTGGTTTGGAAGAATTAAGAAGGAAATTAAGAAAATTAAATACTTAAACAGAAAATACCTAATCTAAGGAAAATGTATGCTACAAACACAAAATATCATTCCAGTGTACTCAGAGTCAGAAGAAATACCATTACTTCTGCTTTGGATCAATGATTCAATGATTTAAATTTCTGTGTACTCTTTCTGGCTTTTAGTGACACTCTTCTCCCTCTCTTGATGGTTATTATTCAATATCTGTATACATTATGCGTTTCTAGCTTTCTGTTTTTCCCTTATTTTGCTATGAATATATGAATATTTAGTTAGTTCAACTTTAAAAATTCATTTCAGGTTCAGGATTATTGGAAAACTGAATTAAGAAATTTGTACCCTATTTGTAAGGGTACAAATTGGGCTACATTATCAACCCACCTCAGTAATAATTTCTGAGACGGGAACAGATCTTTCCTGTGTCAAATTAGTGTGAACATAAATACGCTTTAGGATGCAAAACTTCTGTCATGTTTAGATGTTAGGTTTTGTGAGCTCTAGTTTCAAACCCTTTGTACCTTGCATGTTATTTGCAGCTTAGACTAGGTTTTAAATAGCTGTGGAACTGAATAACTACTTTCTTAAGGCTTTTCCAGATCTGAAAAAGACTGCATACTTTTGAAAACATTGGGCAGTTTGCTCAAAACAGTATATATGTAATGTTTTAGGAAGGGAAGGGTGTTCTAAAACAAGTAAAATAACAGTGCCAGTATATATATATATATGTATAAAGAAAAACTTGGAAAGATGTAAAGTTTATGACTCGGAAGATAAAATTTAAGAATTACAATTGGTATATATAAGGTTGCTCACAGTCTAAGGTTGTCCTTGGTATTCTTATTAAGGATAAACATTGATTTGTGGAAATTCTAGAATTTTTAAAAACTGTTAGTGATAGTAACTTCCATATCACTAATAAAGATCAAGTCATGTATACAAGGTTTTCTCCTTATGCCATGTTATCACTTCCCCCACCCCCAAAATAAAGGAAAGAAAGCAAACCTTCAGCACCCAGAGGTGTATCATTGCTTCTTACACAAGAAGAAGTTGCTAGAAGAGCTAGATGGCAAGGCTGAAAAAATTCTCATTTTGTCTCCCCCTCTAAAAATTTCAAGACTTCTGCAAATCTGATCTGTTAATTCTGCAAGATGATGCCATTTAAATTACTGGCATTTAAGGAATTCAGTGTGTTAAATAGCAGTTGTTTGGATCTATATCTGGGAAATGTGTTGTAATGACCAAAGGCTGCTTTGCCACACCATGTTTGCATCTCAGTGAGAGGGAATACCTTGTTTCTCTGAACAGGAAGTTTATATCTATTACAAATCCCAGGTTCAAAACTAAGCAAGATTGTCCCATTTATTGTGTTATTTCCCCTCAGCTTGTCTCTTTTTCTCTTTTTTCTTTCACATGCACCATAGAAAATGGAAAATAGAGTTATTTGTTGTCTGTGTAGATACTGGAAATGCAGGAATAATTTAATAATGGGGAAAGTGTTTCTTAAGTTTACTCCTTCATATTGGTCTCAGGCAGCATTCTGTATACTCATTGCCTTATGCCCTTCACTACTTAGAAACTGCTGCAGTTTTGTGATGTTCTCTGTACATAATTTGTGAAGTGCTTTGGGAGGAAAAGTGCCATATAAATGTAGGATATTATTATACTGTACTTTGCTTCACTGGAGAAGGTGCATCAGGAAGATTGTTTTATTGGGTTATCTCCTAGGTAACTGTGATTCACTGTAATGATAGTAACTAGCACTCTTTAAATGGGACAGTTGTGGCACAACTACAATCTAATGGGGATAAAATTACATAGTGCCAAGTTGGGTAATGGTGATTAACCATGCAATAAATGGATATAAAATTATAAGCTCTGTCTTCATAATACACATAAGTTTAAAATTTAATATTAAAGGCTATATTTTCCAAGAATTCCAGGAGGTTTTGGTAACAATAAGAAGTTACTGCACTACTGTATTTAAGCCTCTAAATTTCAATTTCATCTTACAATATATAAGTCATTGTACTGTTTCTAAATTAAATGTCACAAGAAAATGCTTTGTTGTCTGTATTTTATGTATATATTTGTAGCAATTTCATGATAATTAAGGCTTTGGTTCAGCAAAGCGAAAACGGAAAACCTCACCTTTCTACTTTTCTTGTTATTTGTGGAGAACAATTCACACATTTGAAGTTCATATTTGCATATTATGAGAAGCCTTGGGATAATCAGATGCTATATTCTACCTCCTACTGAGCCACTACACCAACACAAGCTTCTACTTTCTCTCACTTGTGCATAACACCTCTTCTTCATCATTACTGTAACAACTCATAACAACTCATTTTAAAAGGCCTTAGCTGTACAGCAGTTTTCTCTTTGCTGACTTCCACATATGATGCTTAAGAAACAGGTCATTAAAAACAGGCAACATATTGTATTGTGCATTCTCTGGGATCCAGGACCAAAGCCAGCCAACTTGTCTTCAATTACTATCACCTGTCCTTATCAGCATCAGGGAACAAATATCTCTTATTACCTTCCAAACAACAGCAGCTGGGCCATGCTCTGGTAACTGTTTGGGGGTTTTTTTGTTGCTGGAGAGACATAAACATATCTAGGCAAGAAAAGTAATTATCCGCTTGCCACAATGGAAAAAGTGAGTAAGCTGAGAAATGTGTCAGTAAAATGCAGGCTGCTGCCACAGATGTAGCCATACTATAGGATATCCTTGCAAACGATAGAAAACATACATCCAGAGAGATTTGTAAAAATCATGTCACATCAGCCTGGAAAGATTCACAACTAGTGCAAGACTCTCATGATCAACCTCTATGTCCTAAATGTCATACAGAACTTAAAAGTGCCTATTAATTCTTGTAGTTTTTTGTCTGGGAAAAAAAAAAATAGCCCTAGATTTGGAACAAAAAATCTTAATAAGTGCTGGAGGAGTTTGGATACCTAATACATCTAGAAACCATTATTTATCTACTGCTATGAAGTCTGGATCACCAGAATTTGATGACTCCTAAGACATAGAAAGATGAAAACATGATGGCTTGTAAAGAGAAACTTCTGGTAGAATTTAAATGCCCAAATTTAAAGGTTTAAAGGTTTAAATCTAAACCTGAGCTAATTGAATTATGTGTTCTTACAGTAAATGCAGAGAAAAGAGAAATAGGATCTTGAGGGGAAATAAATTTCATTATAAGATATTAAATGGAGATTTAATATCAAAAATTAATAAGATAAATACCAGTACTAATTTCTTTATAGCATTATAAAATCAGCCAAATTCAACATCAAAAATACATAAAAATTAAAGCAACAGTAGGAAATGTGATTGTAACACTCAACCATGAATTTTTTTACATATATATTACTGAGAATGTCTAAAAAAATATTAGTTGTGCTGGGAAAATAAAGTCATCATTTGAACGATTACGTAAAAACACAAATTTATCTATGATTAGTAACAATATAGAATGCGAGAATAAGTCTGGGAACTTGTTTATATAAGATGTAATAGACTGACTGTGAAGGCTTACAGCTCATGATGGAACTGATATACTGGATATTTGACCCTTCTTTGCTTATGTACTGAGTCTGGCTGGGGTGGAGTTAATTGTCTTCTCTGAAAATTTAAAACTATTCTTACTCATAAACGCTCAAACCTTTCATCACTATTATCAAATTCTTGGCAGTCAAAACACTCTCTAACACACTGAGCTACTCCACCACCTCTCCTTCCTTGCCTATCCCTTCTGAAGAGTTTATAGCCATCTTAAGTCTCTCTTCATTGCCTTCAGACTTCTTATTGCAACTTCATTGTTGCCTACCTGAAAAAATCAATAATGGAGAATTATCCGAGGGCAACACCAGGATAGGAAGCTTTCTCTTCACATCTTTAACTCTGGCCTCAGTGAGGCACCTCATAGCTTGGTATCATTAGCATACTTCTTGAGGGCACACTCAATCCCACTGTCCATGTTGCCTACAAAGATGTCGAACAGGATCAGTCCCAACACTGACACCTGAGAGACACCACCTGTCATTAGTCTCCACATGAACATTAAGCCATTGATTGCAACCATCTGCATGTGGCCATCCAGCCAATTTTTTATCCAGTGGGTGGTCCATCCATCAAATCCATGTTTCTCCAATTTAGAGACATGGAAGTCCTGTGGGAAAATATGTAACAGCTTTACTAAAGCTGCTTCACAGTAATCGTAAACTAACGGAGTTGTGTAGGTAAAAGCAAAATAGGTGAAAAAAAAATAGCATGACTATTAGCATGATTATGCAATCGGTTTTGTTAGTAGTCTATGTAGAAGAATAACATTGAACAACAGATATGTTGTTTTTCCTGAAGTGGGTAACTTAAAAAACTGTTAAGTTTTCATAACTCAGAAGGCAGCTTCATAGTAAGAGTTACTACTTTATGGCATCAAGCCCACACAAGATAGGTGAGACCATTGTGGACCTTTGTTTCTGAACACATATCTTAAAGACATATAGCAAGACGCAATAAACTATAAAGTGGTTTGATACCTGATGATTACCCACTGGTATTCACCTACTGCATCACCTGTAATGAACAGTTCACCAGTTAGATGCTGTTCTTTTTGGTGGGAGATGGAATCTTTGTTGGTGGTTGTTCTTTCTCTCTTTTTAAGAGAAGCTACTGCTTTTCAGAGTGTAAGTACAACAGGCCAAGGAATTGAACTCCACTACTTTCTTCATAAGCACGAGAGATGTCTTATAAATGTTTTTAGAACATATATATTTAGCAAGACAGTGAAGTCATTCTAATTTCTGGTCACCTTGTCCTGTTTTTGAATCAAAGCTTTTCATATGAACAGCAATTTCACTTCAGTAAGCTAACACCCTAAGTACCCTAAAAATTCTGTGTATATCAGGAAGAAAATATTATCTATATCTGAAAACTATCAGCAAAAGAAGACTTTAACAATTTATGCTGAATTTTCCTAAGTGATGAGGAAGTCTATATGTCATCTCATGCTGAAACATAGACCTGTGTTAGACTAAGTAGTCCTGTGGCAAGGTTTTGACACAGCTTCAGCTCCTTTTGATATGTTCTGTAGCTGGGTTATCAGGAGTGAGAAGTCAGGAATGAGAATGTGTAGATCTTTTTAATAATACATCTACACAACTAAGGTATGTTAGATAAATAAATCATGTGAACAAGACTGTTTTTTTCTACAAATAAAGGAAAAAAAGAATGAACCAGGTTCTAAATGACTCATGATATTGTCCTTAAGCTTTCCTAAAAGCTGTTTGGTGCTAGCCTATAAGCTAAAATGAAAGCTGTTATTTGCAAGAACGAACACAAGTTAAATTTTCTTCAAGTGCTTAAATATTTTTCTTGAGGTGAATTATTTCCAACAGTGTATGTTGGATTGATCTGGGTTCATAATACAGCTTTGACTTGAACCCAAATGCTATCAAGTTTTTCACTACTACTGCATGTCTTCTGAGGAAGAAAAATAAGCCAATTTTTAACACAGAAAATAAAATTGGTCTGTATGTATAAGCTCACTATGAATAGTTAGGAGCAAAATGATAGGTGTGTTTCTTAATGTGAATAAAGTAATGAAAGGTTTCCTGGTATACTGTTTTTCACTTAAAAGTGCAGGAGGATTTGAAGGAGTTATTTAAAGTGGTATATATTCATATGTATGGAGAAGAGAAAATTGAGAAGTAAAATAAAAATTTGTTGAAACTGAGTAGAGTATGAGAGGTGTCAAAGAGCTGGGGTATGATATCTCCTTATGTCATTCAGAGGTTTTTTCCCATGTTTTCTGTTTTTAACTTTTCTTTGTTATTTTTGCACATGTGTTAGGTGAGGATGCCGGGCTTTTCCCTGGAACTAGTGGTGCCCATTTTCTTTGCCTTTCTTCTATTCCTGAACAGCTTTTTGTAGTTCTTTACTTGAGCAGGAGGATGGAATAGGTATGAACTTCAGAAGTACTGTGATTCTGTGAACTGAGCAGTAATTTTATCGGTTACACATAAAATATGTGTTTTAGTTTAAGAAAAATTAAATTAAATATATTAAAATAATTAAACTCTTGGTAGTGGATGCATATAGGCAGAGTTGGTTTGTTATATAGATTTAAGCTTTTTTATATTTATTATATATTGTCCATCTGAAGAACCTATGATGTATATTGGCAACAGCAGGTTTGGTTTTGGTTTTGGTTTTTTTTCTCCACTGGAATAAATTTGAACAAGAAAATGAAAATGCATTTTCATGTGCTTTCTTGAATTGGACCTTAGGTAAGGTAAAAAATGCAGGGAAAGAAATATTAGATGCTGGAGATGCAAGGTAATATTTTCTCAATTCACTCTCCCTGCAATTGTTGAAGAATACTTAAAGAAATTTTCATAGCTCATTCTTAGCTTTATTCTAGTAAGATTTAGAATGTCTATTCAAATCAGGCTGCCTCTGTTGCAAGGTATGTGGAATGTTATTTCCCCAAAAAGTAATCTGAAAATGCATATACTAATGATATGAGGGAAAAACAAAACAGTTGTATAATATTGAACTCAGTGAATGTACATGGCTAAAATGTGTCCTTTGTTAAACAAAAGGTTTTAAAATTAACAGATCTAATTGAGATACTACCTAAAATGTGTTCTCAAATGAAATGTTTTAACTGAAAACAATAATTAAATTAAACTAACACAAAAATATCTAAAATATGGTTTTGTTGTTTATAGTTATCTGGAGATCACCTTCATACTCTTCGTAGGCTGAAGTAGTTATGGTTACATCCGACTGTTAAACTAACACTCTAAATCATTAGATTTCATCTAGTCAATTCCTTTGGAAAGTAGAAAAAGCTTTCTTGTCATGTGTAAACTAAAATATTAAACTATTTGCCTTTTTCTATCCATGGTTTTGAAGTAGCCTTTCAGCTACATGATTATACCACCTGTGAGAATGTGTGTGTGTCAGAATTTTGTATCTGTGGTTCTAGGGAACTTCAGTGTAACAGTGAATGATATTCTTTATAAATCATTTCAGCATTCTGCTGCTTTCATCTGCTTCCTGGCTGTAATTGAAGTGCTATAATACATACTGAGACTGATGCATAACAATCTTGATTGTTCTGAGACACACAGCACTCAACAGTTTACGGTGTCCACACATCTACACAAGGAGCTCTTAATTTACCAGTGTAGTAGATAGAAGTTTCTTTTATTGATCAGAACATAACCATGATACAAATTTAGTAATCCCTTTAGATTTGAATAATTCAGCAAAAATTATTAATGACAAACAACATCATCATAACTTATTCTGTAATAATGTGCTACTGAAAATGGAAAGTAGTCTGAATAATTTGTAGTAAAGTTATAGCTCCTCTTCTTGATACTGGAAATATTATAATGGTGCAGCTGAGAAATAGTTCAAAAAGCAAAGCACTCAGTATTTGACTTATTTTGTTTTATTTTACACAAAAATTCTGAGAGATGTGGCAACAGGAGAAGGTGCGGGACGAAAAAATGACGGGGTTTAGTTACATTTATTAGTAACTGTTTCAGAAGACCAAGTCCATCTAAGATTCCAGGAAATACGTATATTGACCATCTGTTTTGATTTAACCAGAATGTCTTTAGTCTAATACAATGTTCCAATATGATAACACAATTTAAAACCAAAGGAAAATCAGGATTTTTGTACAGTTAGGTCAGGCTTTGCTTCTGCTCTAATGAATTTAAAATATTTTCCTCTTTTCAATATTATCTGATGTGTAAACAATTGAATGATATGAATTGTCAAAACTGTCTATGAAATGAGTAAAAAGAAGAATCTGTAGTGCTAACAACTCTTCCAATATTTAAAGTATCTCTGATCAAGAAAGAAAGCAAGCAAGAAAAATCCACTCTTTGTACCTTTAGAATTCAAATCTTGTTTTACAATTGGTCTAGTCCAGCTCATTATGCCATCAGCTGGAAGATCCTATTTTGTCAAGGAAGCATAGAAAATTGAGGCTGATGCAGTGAAAAATTGAGTTTAATATCCAGAAAACATTCCACTTCTATTTTGTGCTGTACTGCCTTGGTGCAGAATTCATGTTGACTATGCAAGTATTTGTTAACTTGCCATCTTAGTAGTACACGAGAAGCTATTAACCTGCCCTACTTGTACCAGGACGGATAATATTTTAATTCAGATACTGTAGTGCAAACATGACAGAACTAATCATAGATTTAGTTAAGCTTAGGATTCACATGAAAAAAAAAATTAAACTACTCTGTACTGAATATACCTTTTATAATATTCTTTACCTATCTTTGTATTTTGATTTAGAATCATAGAATCTCACAATGGTTACAGTTGGAAAGGACTTTGAGATCATCTAGTTCCAATCCCCCTGCCATGGGCAGGGACACCTCCCACTAGACCAGGTCTCTAAAGGCCTTGTCCAACCTGGCCTTGGGAACTGCCAGGGATGGAGCATTCACAGCTTCCTTGGGCAGCCTGTTCCAATGCCTCACCACTATCACATTACAGAATTTATTCGTTATACCTAACCTAATCTCCCCTTTTTAAGTTTGGATCCATTACCCCTTGTCCTATCAGTACAGTCTCTGATGAAGAGTCCCTCTCCAGCATCCCTGTAGGCTCCTTTCAGATACTGGAAGGCTGCTATGAGGTCTCCACGCAGCCTTCTCATCTCCAGGCTGAACAATCTCAATTTTCTTAGCCTGCCTGCATATATGAGGTGCTCCAGCACCCTTACCATGTTCATGATCCTCCTCTGGACTTGCTCCAACAGCTCCATGTCCTTATGTTGAGGACACCAGAACTGTACACAATACTCCAAGTGAGGTTTCACGAGAGCAGAGTAGAGGGGCAGACTCACCTCCTTCGACCTGCTGGTCACGCATCTTTTGATACAGCCCAGGATACAGTTGGCTTTCCGGGCTAGGAGTGCATACTGCCGGCTCATGTTAAGTTTCTCATCAAGCAACACCCCCAAGATGTTCATCAACAACTTTGTCAACCCCTCTTTCTCCACAGGACTGCTCTGAATCTCTTCTCTGCCAAACCTGTAGGTGTGCCTGGGATTACCCAAACTCACATGCAGGAACATGCACTTGGCCTTGTTGAACTTCATGAGGTTGGCATCGGCCCACCTTTCAAGCCTGTCCAGGTCCCTCTGGAAGGCATCCCTTCCCTCCAGTCTATTGACTGCACCACACAGCTTGGTGGCATTGGCAAATTTGCTGAGGGTTCACTCAACCCCGTTGTCCATGTTGCCGGCACAGATCAGTTCAACAGGATCAGCCCCAATACTGTCGCTGAGGGACACCACTCATCACTGGTCTACGCTTGGGCATTGAGCCATTGATTCTTTGCTTGCGGCCATCTAGCCAATTCCTTATCCAGCAGGTGATCCATCAATCAAATCCATGTCTCTCTGATTTGGAGACAAAGATGTTGTGCGGGACAGCGTCAGATGCTCTGCACAGATCCAAGTAGATGACGTCAGTTGCTCTGACTCTATCTATCATTTCTATAGTCCCATCATAGAAAGCTACCAAATTGTTCAGGCATGATTTGCCCTTAGTGAAGCCATGTTGGCTGTCACCAGTCACCTCATTGGTTTTCTTTGTTTACAGGAGGGTCTGCTCTATGATCTTGCCAGGCATAGAGGTGAGGCTGACTGGTCTGTAGTTCCCCAGGTCTTCCACTTTCCTCTCTTAAAAATAGATATTTCTCTTTTTCCAGTCATCAGGAATTTCACCTGATTGCCATGACTTTTCAAACATGATGGATATTGGATATATAATATTGGATATTCCTAAACCACTATATAGATAGTGGCTTAGGAACTTCGTTTGCCAGTTCCCTTAGGATGTGTGGATTTTGTAATTTGGAGTAATAGAATGACCATCTCAGATGTCCTGTGACGAGTGTCTATGTAACTCTAGGAAGTAGCCAAAGGGAAAATTCACCAAATGTGCCTCATTTGCTCCACAGAGCTATCAGTTATTGCAGGTCCATAACAAATGCAAAGGATGACTGACCTACTCTGAAAAATATATATGAAAAGAAAAGCAAACATATAATGGAGTACTTCCAATATTCTTATTCAGCTAGTGTCATAAACATGATGTCTATTTTCCACAACAATGAAAACATATAAAGTGGAAAGCTGATCTTTGGTTACCTGTGCTTTTCCTGTTCTTATTACTCAAACATGCATAGTTAATGCAAGGCAGTTAGCTTGGATACCAAATATAGTTTGTCATGGAGCTTATTTTACTTTGTTGGTAGGTGTAGCTTTTGCTTTAACCTCTTAAAATGGCTTTACCTCAAGTCATGTGTTGTCTCACTTTTACCTTTCCTATTCTTCTCCCCATCCCAGAGTCATGCAACTGTGTGGTGATTATTTGCATACCAGGGTTAAAACACAACACCGTTTTAGCGTTTGGGTCTTTCAAATGTATGCAAATAAAATACCATGTCGAAGTCATCACTTCACTATTACAAAATGACAAAAAGACAAGCTCTTCCACACCAGCAAGGAAATAGCTTTTGATTGCTATAGTTACTCTTCAGGCAGTTACCTTGTTTGAGATGATTAGAAATACCACCAGTGTGCCTCTGGGACAAATTAAACATATAACTATTAGTGGGAAAAGTATGTCTTCAATACTTGGAATTAATTTAACTAATACCTATATGTACAGTGGCGTTTAAGTGGTAAATAAAATGGTGATACATTGGAATTATTGCTGAGTGCTAAAACTGGAGTCACAATATTAATGACTTTAACACTTCATTGTGGAAGTGTCATGGAGAAAAAAGGTAAACTTTCAACTACTTAATGATTCAAATGCATGGAAAAAGTTATGTTTGTGTATTAATGTTTCAGACTGGCCACTGACTGAAATAATACATGGAAAATCCATTTCAGATTTTAGAACCACAATAGTAGAACTATGTGGTTATCATTTCAAGTTGCAAGCTGCTGTTCAAATTATCATAATGTAGTGAAATGCCATTTCTGGTACTTCTGGTTGAAATGGCAATCGCAGATTATATGAAGTATGTGTTAGAACTATTAATTCAGGATACTACACTCCATTAGCTCTAAATTAGCTGTAAAACACCAAAAGAGATTATTGACACTTTTTTCTGCTGATCTTAGATAGAAAATTTGTTGGCTGAACCATTAAACTATGCTGTAAGAATGCCTCAGAGCATAACAAAATGCATACAAAAACCATTGTCCCTTTTGTCCCTGTCATTGGAATTACACTATGGAGGCAGACGTCCAGATTTCGGAAGCAGGGGTTGTGATTCCATAAGGTCTTCACACGATCCTATTGCTTCTAAGAGATCCATCACCTCACAACAATTAAAAGTATACTTAATTTTAAGCACAAGAATAATGTTATTGATTTCACTACTTGCTGAAACAGGCCTGACTGGGAGGTTGGGATGGTATTCTCAGTGTTTTAATAATTTCTCAAACTACAGAGTGAAAGAGTGTACGTACTCAACCACAATATTAAGCTTTAGTCATTAATATTTTTAAACCCTATGAAGATACAAAGTTTTAAAGATGGATGACAAATTTCTGACTTGAAAATTTTGTTAACACATATAAATTATTTGTTTATTTAAATACATACACCACATCTATACTTTACTGTATTTTGACATGTAAGTTGATGAGATAATCTAATTTTTCTGAACCTAGTTATTTTTGAATTACGCATATTCACTTTGAGTTAAGAGAGAGCTTCTGTACCTTATTATTTTCTGCACCTTATTTATTCTACTTTAATTTAAAATAAATACTGGAATAACAGCTTCTAAATAAAATAGCAGAATATCATATTCTTCGCATATTCTATAATATGAAATGCATCACAGCATCCTTCTTTCAAGGATGAAATTCATCTAAATCAGTGTCAATAATTTAACCTTTGATGTCAGGTATAATGGTACTAGTGTGTATAAAATTGATATTAAACATTTTGTTTAATGTTCTGAGGTATCCAGTGTAATAAAAAGTTACCTTAGGGAAAGAAATATATTCATGGCTTGTAATCACATTGAACTCCAAACCAGGTTAAAGTCTGTGCTAACAAATCAGAGAAAAATAATTACAGGAAAATTAGTTTAAATATCACTTGACTCTTTGTATGATCTGTTGGTACATTTTAGAAATATGACCATTGGCTCTTTCAAACTACCTGCTACTCATATTTGGAACATAATTATCTTTTTTTAAAGTGAGCTTTTTTCAAAACACTTGTTATACCAGGAATTTCATAAAATTCTGGACATAAAAGACAGAGAATTTTAGAAGTTTCATCTACAGTCAAATCTATAATAATTATATTTATATTATGAAAGCAGATTAAATAGTACATAATTTCTGAAGAATAAGGAGACAAAATTGATAGTAGAGTTTAAATGGAAAATGGGCCAGTTTATACACCAGTAGGATTTCCTTTATTAAACCATGAAAGAAATATCTCTACTTCTGTTATGTCAACATTATTTTGTCAGTAATTCATATTTAATATATAATGGAATAAAGCTGAAGGACTTAAAAAGGTCAAGGCAGATAGCAAAAACTAGGTTGACACAGCTGTGCAGATAGCTAGCATCCAGCATCTGCAATAATCTCAAAAGATCACTGGGATCTTATTTAATTTAGTTTGCTTAGGCTTCAACTATGCTGGGTTTGCACTCTTTTGCAAACATCAATATAAAGTATAGTTAAGTCTAGATATTGCAGTTATGCGGTGATGTCATATGTTGTGTATTACCAGAAACAATGACCAGTGACAACTGGGATGAATAATGTTTTTTTAAAAAAAATAATAATAAAAAATTCGTTTGAAGTGCACCGAAAACCCTCAGTGTATTAAAAGCAAAAACCTTAGGGGAAAAAAAATAAAATCCTGTATTTATTTTATCAATATATTTAGATAAAACAAGTCAAGGATCTAAAATAGCAACTGAAGGCCTGGAAGTATATATTAAAGCATGCAAAGTAATGCTATCCATGTGTTTCTCTGTAGCTGAACTGCATCCTTAGCTCTCATATAGATACATTGTAATTTAAATTTAGATAAATATCTGAATCCCACCTGTAATAAAATTGCTAGATTACATAAATAATGACATATTCCTTAAAATTCAATTGGCTATACCTGGTGTTGTCTTGGATCAATTAAGCTCAGCTAATATCTTAGTATTCTTCTGGAAATGTCATTTTCTGTTTATGTATTTGTAGGTGCCTAAAGTTAGTTGGGAGCCCTGGTGCAAATGCTCATTATGGATCACAATAAGAAAGACACTTAAACTTCTTAAGTATCAGTTAAAATACCATTCATAGGAGATAGCACAAAGAGGAAAAATTGGGTAGTGTATATAGTTTTCTATCCATTCAGATGCTAGTAACCAGAAGTTCTGCGGCACTGGTTGAACCCCAGTCAGGCCATGGCATGCAGTACAGACCCTATCCAAGGAGAGATTTATTAGAATTTTATTGTTTAAAGCTTTTATAAGATGCATTTTAGAAGCAAAACCCTCTATTTTGTATTTCTACTGTCAAATGTTATATGAAGACCTGCTGCTTCACTTTGAGATAAGGTGAGATGCAGGTGCTGTAACAGCCAGATGCCAAGTATGAGTCACATACAAGCAGCTGTTGCAGCCAATTAAGTTCATCCAATGGACAGGAGATAAGAACAATGCAGCAACTACCTGTGCCTGCTCAGGTTTATCGTATATGAACCACTAACTCCTTGATGTGCAATAGTTTTCTGGTTAAGACCACCACAGGGAAGAATTCAATGATTACCATTTAATTGATTCTTCTCATCTAGGCATATTTCTTTTTATTTTAAGCATTTTTAATATTTTGTTTTACTGCAAGTGAAACTTTTTTTTTATTTTTTAAAGAGAAATGACTGTTCAGCAAACTAAAGTTCTGCTTTTGAACTGAAAGACTTTAGTTCTTTCTTTTTTTCTTTTTTACCTCTGAGTTCTTAAAAAAAAATTAGAATGAACTTTTATGAGAAACTCTAAAACTAGCTACTTTTAAACCTGCTTCTACTACAGACATTTATTTTTAAAATGTCTTTCTTCCATTTCTTTAATCATGGTATAATCTTTTTTACCATCTCTTCCTAAAGTTGCCTGTCTTAAGCTACATGCAGTTCTTCCTTTAGAATCCATGACAACTGTGGTGGATGTGGTATTGAAAATAGCCCTATTCACTATATAATTATAATTAATTCCTATGGTGTTATCCATGTCATGCACTGAACTAAATCAGATTTTATTGCAGGGTTCATAGTTTAAAATTCTGCAATGCATACATGCAGGGTAATAAAGATTGAAACAGTAGAAAGATGTACTAGAATAACCAGAGTAGTCAAATGAACACCACAGTTGTTAAGCTATGAAGACTCATTAACTGTACTGCTGCCTGTCTCAATATGTATCTCTTTATATATATTTAATTATCTCCAAGGTGAAATTAAGGTGAGATTTTCCTCAGTTGAATCACATTTTCTACCTCACCCATCACCTTGATCTGAAGTCCTCTCATCCTAACTCTAGGTTATCATTGTCTTCTATAGTGAAAGTGTGTCTCTTCCACATAGTCTATACAGCGAGAACTAATAAAAGACTGGTTTGCCTTCCTTACATACAACTTCAGTGAATCATATGTCCAAATAATCAAAGGTCATGATTTTGAAATATTGAAGATATTTATTAAAATCTCAATTTCTATTGCACATTCCTAGCCCATACTACTTATCCTTTGAACTAGCATAGAAGTAATCTATGCATAGGTATACTCATGACTGGTACATGTTAGGTTACAGGTGCAGCCATAGCTGTTACACATGGGAATGCAAAAAGTGCACTTATTGCTGACACACACTGCATTATTTTCAATGGTTCTCATCCACTGAAATATTTCAGTGATAAAGATTACTATTAACAAAAAACTACTGAAAATAAAACTCTACTTATGATTTTCTTTCAGAAACCAACAGGTTTCTTTTCAACTCTTTATGACATTCAGAAATAATTTATAGTGGCTCAGTAGTCTTTGAGATGAAAGAATATGGATAATCCAGGCCAGGTGGTAGGTACTGTGCTTCATTTAAGAGTATTGCACTCTCTCAACAGCTTCTTATCAAACTGTATATTGACGATGTCTTTATTCCTTAGGAATTATATGTACTTTTTTTCTAATTTATCTTTTCTTCTTAATTACTGATTTAATGAAGAACTTCATTAGCTCAGCCATTTCAGGAGCATGTTGAATATATATCCCTCCTTGTTTCTTATATGTTTGTTACCTCTTTAGCATTTTCCTCTTGATACAAATTAGAAATTCTTTGACTTCTAGTAAACTTGTAATCCTCCCACTCCCGTTTTTTTTGGCAAATTCTGATAAGAGGCTGTATTAATAGGCTATACACAAATTAAAAATAAAAAGGCAGCTATCATATAGAGAAAGAAGGTCCTTGAAATAGTTTGATCCTGGATATTGCTGAGTTGCCACCCTTTGACTCTTTTAGTTTTTCCCATTCAATGTCACTGGTTTTTATCATGAGTCCTTGACCTTCCAGTTATTGTCATCTCAAACAATCTTATCTTTCTCTGCAATTTCACTTTTCCTGTCCTGCAAGTATGTAGTCTACATACTTTGACACAGATCTTTTTCACAGATCAACTAATTTTACCTGGAATCATAGAATCATAGAATTATTAGGGTTGGAAAGGACCTTAAGATCATCTAGTTCCAACCCTCTTGCCATGGCCAGAGACACCTAACACTAAACCATGTCACCCAAGGTTCTGTCCAACCTGGCCTTGAACACCACCAGGGACGGAGCATTCACAGCTTCCCTACGCAGCCTATTCCAGTGCCTCACCACCCTCACAGTAAAGATCTTCCTCCTTATATCCAATCTAAACTTCCCCTCTTTAAGTTTTAGCCCATTACCCCTTGTCCTGTCACTACAGTCCCTAATGAAGAGTCCCTCCCCAGCATCCTTATAGGC
>JANHGB010016790.1:0-11255 GCA_026283785.1 Coracopsis vasa
ACCCTAGTGGGTCATCCCTTTCTTCCTAGAGCTGTGCACACATTGAAAGGAGGATTCAGCAAATGTCTTAAGCAATGGCCGGGGATAGGGAGGGAGGAAGGGCTCTGGCCAAAGCGATACAGCAAGAGAGAGGGGAGCTCTGCTGTGGGTTGCGAGCTGGGCAGGTTGGGGGTGGAGACAGAGAGAGAGGAGAGCTGGAGTGAAGGGAGGGGTGGCCCTAAGGAGGAATCTGCCCCCCACTCCCCCGGCATGAGGAACCATCATTGAGCCCACCACCCACCTTCTGCACTCCTGCCCCGTCAAGTCCTCATGTAGAGAAACACATATTAAAAACAGAACACCAAAAGAAGAGAGCCTTGCTGAAACACGAGACTATTGTGTGCATATGCTTCCCTCCAGAGAGAGGGAAGACCACTGCAAGCCCTAAAATGAAGAAAACAGCTTCACGCACCTGTATTTCATCCAGCTCTAGCCTTGTTATTGCCTCCTTTTGGTTTTTCTCTTCCTTTTGCACACTCCCTTGGTTCCATCTTCCAAACATAATTCAAAGGCTGTATTAGTAATCCTGTTCATTTGATACTTTCACCTAAGTATAATTTCAGCTGGTGTCTCTTCTCACTTCTTGTGGCAAAAAAGTGCACTTATCTGTGGCCCAGCAGTAAACATACTTTAAACAATCTTTGGCATACAGCAAGCAAGGTACAGCTTAGTAAAGTATTGAGTATTTGAAGTATTTTAGTGTTAAGTAGCACTGAATGCAGAAACCAGATAAGCAGTGAAAGAACCCCTTACTCTGACAAAGCAATGCCTTAAAATGGTGACTTCTTTTACAACCTTCTGCTTTTATCCTGAGAATTAGGCTCTGATCCTTCAGGTAAATACAGCCTGTGGGTAGCTAATCAAACAAAATTAGTGATGTTCTCTTATCTGTGGTGTTACTGAAACAGGTGTCGAAGTTTATCATTAGATATTACCCTAAATAAAAGGAGTGAAACAGATTTTGGCTGATTTTAGGAACATCATGCAAGATGTTATTCCCAGTTTGATAGGCCAGGTCAAGAAAGACTCCTTTAATACAGAGATTTCTGAGGAGGAATTGCAGAGAACTTTGTCAGGAATATGTTTTGTACTGTCATGGTTTACTTGCTTTTACTGTTAGTAGAAGCTAATCCAAGTGTTGAAAAAGTAGAAAGAGGATATCATATGGATGTGATTTTAACGTATTTTTTCTCACAAAAGTGTAAAGGAGCATTTTTCCGTGAAAAGCTCATTCAGAAATGTGTAACAGCTTTAGTCTCTTCTGCTTGATTGTTAACTCTGCTAGACACTGCAGATGACTTTAAATATAAGAATTCAGCAGTAGACAGTAAAACACAGCAGCTAACAAACATTTATATCCTGCACTTGAATTTTTTGATAATGTGTCTATATAATTTGTCTGATTTATAAGAGAAAGCAGATACAGCGAGGGCAAATGATATTTCTTTCCAAGGCAACTTTTACTAAGGGACCAAAACCCAACCTATCACCATTTGTAAACTGCCAACATTTGTCTTCTTTGAATTGTGAAGAAAATTTCAGTATGATTTAAGTTAGATGGGATATGAGATTATTGGGAAATACTGACAAGTAGGATATGTGTTATTCATCAGATCTGAACTGGAGTGTCTGTTATTTCTGTAACATGCTCTGAAGAAAGTTTTGAAAGTTGCACATAGAACCTATTTTCAAAGACTTTCGTGGATAAGGGATAGAAGTAAAATAACAAAGTAATAAATACGGTAAAGAAGTCTGTACAGAATAGGTGAAATTTTATTTCTGGTTGCTGTAGGTATAATATTTCAGTACCAGAATTTTCAATAGAATCTATGCCCATGGTTGTTTAGGCTAGCATTTTCAAATGAAACCAAAGGAGTTAAATACAGAAATCGCACTCAAATTCAAAAAACTGGGCTGAACTTCTTTCTTAATACATTTATAATGAAAATATGGATTGCTGTGAACAATATATAACAACAGCATAAGTAACACTAAGCACAAAAACAAAGAAAGGATGTGTTTGAAGGCAAAGGAGAGTATATGTGGAGTCCTGAAAAAGGAAACTGCAACACTGATATTAAAAAAATATGGAAAATGTCATTACCAACCTTTGATAAAATCCAATTTATGTTGCATTCTGAATATGTTAAATTATGTGTAATCCTGAATCAGTTTGGATTTCTGTGATGTTTTATTGCTCCAGAGTGATTTTGTATGTTTAAAGTTAGATTCTGACATTTTATTCATGTTGATTATTATGCTATTCCTCAGATTATACAGTTGAAGTTAAAAAAGTTAATTTGCAGAAACTATAAAACATGTATGGATATGGATTTAGTCCTAAGAGTTCAATTCTGTTATCACTGAAGTTTGTAGAAATTTCATTTGCAAGTCCAGGTCTTACTTCATCAAAGGGTTACTCATGTGAGTAAGGGAAACTGGCTAGGTATTCTTGTCTTCAGTGATCTTTAGCACTAGTTTAACTCTACGTTTCAGCATATCCTACACATCCTTGAAATGATGTGTCAAGGTATTTGTCTTGAATATATGTAATGAAAAGTATGAACTTCATTTTGAATAGTATATAACTTAATTTTTATAGATTTTGTCACTTTTTTTTTTTTACTTGTAGTAAATATTTCATCAACAGACACTTTTAATGTAGACATATGACTTTGTTTCTTTGAAGGAATCTCAGGAGTTTAAGTTTTGAAGTCTTTATGGGCTTTTGTAACTTGTAATAGGCAGAACTGAAACTTTCAGTTTTACATGTAGCATCCCTGCAGTAAGTGTAAGGAAATAAGGAACATGATCAAAAACAAATAGAGTGACAGTGGGCCAAAGCTGACTTCTTAGCATCAGTCAGCCTGCCAGAAGTTTCGAAAGTACCATACAGTGTACATTAGGCTGAAAATGCAACCCATGTTGAGGTCTCTCATAACACCAACCACAGTGTTGAGGTCAAATGACACAATTCTCTAACCCCATGCTAAAAAATTAAAGCAGAAAAAAATCCGTCAACTCAAAGCTCATATCGGCATGTGCAGATAGCAATTGATAGTGGAACTTTCCAACCTGTATGCAGGCATTGAGGTCTTTTGTTCAATTTGTATTTTGTTGTTGCACCTATTGCATCACCAACATTTCTCAGGTGAAAACATGATCATATACTTTGAGGAGTAACATATTGTGTAGATGATTGAGTGTTACAACAGGTACTTACAGGTATCCAAATTGCTATTTTCTGTTAGAGAATGAAAAGCTATAAAGTTGTCTTATACTGAGCATGATGATATATAACATTCATCATAAAATGGAAATTAGTTGAAGTGCAAGATTTTACACATTTTTTTTTCTTAATGTGAAAATGTGGGAGTTTTTAAGGAAAAAAATACCAAATTTTGTGCTATGTAGACTTTAAATAACAAAAGAAAATAAAAAACCTGTCAACCAGCCGTAAGACTTGACTGGAAGCATAAGTGTGTCAGAAGGAATGATCTGATAGAACTTTAGAAAACTGATTGGGATTGTGATGTTGCCAGCAGGTCAGCACTCATGACATAAGTGAGTATAATAGACATTGCAGCCTGTAATCTTGATTTTAATAATTTTGTAATGCAAACTATTATTTGACCACTACTCTGTAATTTAGCCAAAACCATAGATTGTCCTTGATACATGTGAGCTGTTTTGGATGTGATCATTTAGCACTATGTCTACTACTCAAAGGTCCATTTAACTTGTTCTCTGTTGTTGCTTGCCATGTATTGTTATCCTTGGCACTATATCATATAAGCGACTCTGTCTTTCAGTGCAACTTTAGACAAGTCACCTACTCGATCCCTCAATGTCCTTATATGTATAATGGGATAACGACACCAAATAGTTTCATCAAGTACAAGGAAAAAATCTACACATACATTCAACCATACTATAAAATTAATAGAACTAGGTGAATAAGTATCTTTCTCATTTAATGTATGCCTCTCTACTCACTCATTTCTAATTATTCAGAATTATACTTTTCATAACTCATTTTCTTCAAATACAGCATTTTAAATCCATGGAGTGTGATCATGGCCAGTTCACAGTAAGTGTCCATGCCAAAATTGATTCCTGTACTGTTCCATGTATATGGAACAATATTCCAGATTCCAAGATTCCAAGATAAAGAAAGGGAGAGTGGTGCCCCCCAAAATCTGCCAAAAATCTGAGGTCACATAAAGGAATAGAGTGAAAAAAATGTTTTGTTCCACCCTTGTACCTGGGTGCATTATCATCTCTCTTCTGTCTTGTATTCTTTGGTTTGCAGTTAGGAGTATTCCCATTTAAAGTGATTTTATTATGTTTCACTGTCAGCATTTATCCTTGAAATAGAGATATAACTTCTGTCTCTTATTTATTTCTGCTGCATGCAGACAGCATGACATGGGGTTATACTCATTACACCCAAAATGACTTTTTCTACCATAGTGCCTGGCATTGTCATCTTTTTGGTTGACAAAAATATTTAACAAGGACTTAGGATCACGTGATACCATTATTTGCAAAATGAGCCAGCTCACATAGTCATTGTGGTCTTCCCATGTACTCATATTGTACTCATGACTGTAAGCAATGTACACAGTATGTATCTACTGCATGGATCAAATATTTGCATACCCTTCAGGTTTTGATCTGAAGATATGGCTTTTTGACCAGAAGACCACTTCTCAAAACACAACTGAATACATAAAAAACCCAGTTATGATATTCAAATCACTGATAACAAAGGGATTAAATACGTGGCCTTCTGTCCTACCGTCCAACACTGCTACCAAAGTGAGGTTTAGTAACATATGGGAAATATCTTTCCTCTGACTCCTCCCTTTGCCAAATTTATCAATGAGAAGCTTCATGGAAACAAGTCCAGGAAAGCAACTCAAGGTAAAGGGCATATCATTTAAAATGGGGCATTTGATAAAAAACATATAGGGATCTGTAAATCTTTTCAACATTTTAATTTCTGGTTTCAAAGACTTCACCTTATACATCAGCTTTAGGAAAGTCATGCCATTGGTTAGATGCAGATTTAATTTTCTGCACTTAAGTAAAAAAAAAAAAAAACAACCCTATGTGCATGCAAAAGCTTTTCCAAAATTTTCAATGACTGAAATTTTTTAAGAATCAGATCTTCTTCAATTTGCCAAGAATCTCTATAATAACACTAGCTGCACTGAATCAGACCAGAGGCTCATCTAGATTGTTTCTGTCAGTGGCCAAAACTGGATGCCTTGGGAAGAGTACAACAGGGCAAGTGCACAGTGAAAGTCCTTTCCCGGGGTCTGAAGATTTGAAGCACAGAGAATTCCAGAAGCAGCAATTGTATTGTTGTCTGCAGTGGATTTCTCTCCCCTGAATTTCTCCAGTTGTTTTTGAGCCCATCTACAGTTTTGAGCATCCACAAATCTGGTGTCTATTCTAAGGCCAAATCCCTTATATATTTTATACATAAACACTATTTTTTAATACATAAACAATGTATGTGTTTTTATACATAAACAATAGTGACATGTTCCTTATCTTTCTAAATTCCAAAACTGTGATAACTGTATTATAATTGTAATATTTTCAAGATGTCCACACTTGCAGAAAATATTCTAATTACCAGTAACATTTAGGACTATCCACTTCCAGAGATATAAAATGCAAATATAACTTCATCATTTGTGGGAAGCAAATGTGAGCAGAATTTGAACAGAGCCAAGACTAAGTATTTGTTTTCATATAGCAAACACTAAAATCCCTGAGTTTTCCATCTGTAATGTTTATTCTCTTTGTTTCTCTGTTTTATCCAAATATTATGACCTGATACTATACTCTTAGGAAGGACCTTAATGGACTAATTATGATCTCTAGTTTCTATTGCCATAGAAGTCTGTAAACAATAATGCCTGTGTCTTATATAGTGTTTTTCACATGTACGTACTGTAGCATTTACATGTATGAATAACCTCTGGAACAATTCATCCACAAGTGTTTCTGATCCTTCTTATTCCTTCTGTCATATCTGCATGGATAAAGTGAAGTAAATCAAGATGTCTTGATAAGCTTTAAATATGTATCCCATGAATAGCTCTAGTATTTTTTCTGCAGTGTGAATTAGTTGTTTTAATATGTATGTACTTATTTATGAAACAAAAATTCTCTCAGAAACAGTGTGTTTCAAAGGTATTTGTCACTTTACTTACTGCACATTTTGATTTGCTTGAAGTTAAAGCTTTGAAATACTCAAGACACATCTGTTGCAGGTTGCATTCTGAAAAGGGATAGCTACTTCAAAGTGCTGTGCCCAGGATAAATTGCTAATCCCAGTGAACCCCGTGACACTTAGCTTGAGTTCAACCATTACTTTAAACACGTGGTAACAATTATTAGACCCTAAAGTTGTATTCCACATAACAGATTGTTGTGACTGTACATAAAAATATAACATTAATCTATGTTCTCGAACAATTGTAACTGACATTACAGCATTTGAACAGGAGTTAAGAGAAATGCCTTTTAAGCTCTAAATTCTTGTGAGTGAAGTTTGTAATCCCAGGGAGCTTTTCCAGCCTGGCTCTGGTTTTGTGGAAGGCCAGTGATTGCTTTTGCAGTGCAAGCAGTGCCCCCTCGCGCATCAGCTGCCGCTTCCAACGGTGCGCCGGAGGGAGCAGCCAGAGCAGAAGGTAGGCTTGCAATTTCTTCCAGTGCATCTGGTACTCAAGAGCAATATGAAAGCGCCAAGTCTCATTAATGTAGCATACAGATAAACAATTTTCAGATCATTCTATGATCATGATGGATTATTTGGTCATAATAAGCATATTATCCTTGCTTAATGAATGGAACATGCCATTTCTTCCTAGCCATTGTCAGTCTTTGATGCAGTACAATTAGCAGAGGTTCTCATTTAATTACCTAGCATAATAGGACCTGAAATGCTGAAATTCAATCTTTCATACAACTACTGCTTTTCAACAGTTCCCTAGGCTAATGAGGATAATGTTCCAACCTAATGCATATATATTATTTATAAAGAAAACGTTGCAAAACAAATACAGTCTTACAGGAGTATAATACTTCAGATTGCTTTAGGAGCTGTTTGATTACTGTGTCCAGTAACTGTTGGAAATTGGTGAAGATGCAATTAAATGTCCTGCTTAAAAATTAATAATTATCTAGCAAGGATATAGGAATTTTAGAAGTTGCTTCTGCCTGGGTTGGTTTTTTCTAGTTTCCCAATCAAATGAAGGAAACTGACAAGAAGTAGATTTGTCACAACATTTTAGATATAGCTGTCATTTCAATAATAATGCTGAATGCTGACTCTTGTTTGTGTTAAGGCAGATTATATTAATGAAAAAAACCCCAACCAAACACCAGCAAAAAACCACAAACATAAACAAACAAAAAACCTCAACAGAACTAGAGAAACATAAAAAAAAAGCAGTTTAGGTGCCTAACAGATTAAGATAGGAAAAATTTCTTCACCAAAAGGGTGGTCAGGTATTGGACAAGGCTGCCCAGGGAAGTGGTGGAATCATGGTCCTTGGAAGTGTTCAAAAACTGTGTAGATGAAGCCTTTAGTGACATGGTTTAGCAGTGGACTTGGCAGTGCTGGGGTAAAGGTTGGGCATGATGATCTTAAAGGTCTTTTCCAACCTGGCTGATGCTATGATTCTATACCCATCTAAACAGATTTTGAGGAACATATACATGTGCTGCAGAAACTGTTGCAGCCTCTTGACACTTCTGAAGATCCTACAGACCTTCTGTATTTTGATTTGCCTATTTACTTTCAAATACTTCCTCCAAGTGCCTAAATTATCATAAAATGAAACATATTACAACTAACCCATACCTTATGACTGCCTCTAGAAGATGAAAAGTTTTCAAAATTCACTTCCCTATACAGTGTTCACTGTTCAGCCTTTTTATTTGTCCTGGTTTTGTCTGTGTTAGATGGCCTCTAGAGGTCTTTTTCAATCTTAATTACTCTATGATTCTATCTCGTTATTTATGTGAACTTGAAAATCACCAAGTTATTTTATAAGGAGAAGAAGCAGAAAAGAGTGATGACTGTCTATGCTGAGCTCTCAGTAAATATGTCTTCAGACTCATCTACATGAACATCAGGGCAGAAACAGAGGGAATCCAGTTGTATTTTGATTTTGAAGTGACACCAATCCCTTAGAAATCACTGGCATTGAGCGTAGGAGGTTAAAGTGAGGGAAGAACTTAACCCAAGAAGCTTTAGAGAAGCAGGTCATTGGATCAATGGACTACAATCAGCTTTGAACATTTCTTGCGGAAACCACCACTATTGTCACCATGACACTTCTAATTAAAAACGAAAGGCAATATGACTCTATAGATGAGCCACAGACTACTTAGTAGTTTCCATTAAATATTTGTGGTCTGAAGGCCACAGTTCAGCAGCCTCTGACATCCACAGAGTTATGACATTTGCTTCATAACATCCCCTGAGATCAATAGAAACTCATGAGGGAGTGTGTAAGTCCATCTGCACTTCCGTCATTAGTAGCAGATACATCAGACTTTGTGGTTACGAAAAGCATCTCGATTTCCTGAAGTCATATGTTTTATTTAGATTGAGCAGATCAAGGCCGAAAGCTCTCCACATAACTCTTCTGTCACTGCTTTTTTCAACACCTTTTCCAACAGGAGTTAATAAAAAAGAAACTTAAAGATGCCCAGAGAGAAAGAGATTGAACTTCTAGCTCTATGGCTAATCTTTGATGCTCTAGGCTGCATCTATTCAGCAAATTGTAAGACTTCTAACTGATAGCTTAATAGGGCCATATGTGAAGCAGACATACTTGTTTAACCCTTGAACATCAAAGATAAATCACACTGTCAGAACAGGAGGTCTGTAGTACCAAGATGGAAATTTGGCATTTTAGGCTGTGAATTGTCTTTCCATTGAACTATGGTTCCTGCATTTAATGCCAGAAATAGATTGTATATGAAGTAATTTTTATCTGCAAACCCAAAAAACACCTTTATAAAGACTCACGGGTGAGCTTTTTTAAGCTTCCTTATTTTACTGTCTGCTCAGAAATTTAGACTTAAGGTGACATGATTTACATAATATCAGGAGAGTTGTTCCCCTTCCCTTCATATATACATATTGCACTGGCATCTACAGGTTGATGACATACGATATTTGTCCTAGATGGGTTATAAAACTGTATTTGATAAGTCTTGGACACAAAAACTTGCCATCAGCAGCGTAAGAATTGGACTTTGACTTCTCTGTAATTTTCTGCTAAGAAGGCATCTGTTGTACTTTCAAACCACTCAGTGTTCTGATTTCAAGTATCAACGGCATTTTCTTGTCCAAAACACAGTAACTTTCATCCAGAGGAAACAAAATTAACTGCATACTCATAACATGTCTTGAAATAGCATAGACAATAAATATCTTTTGTGTAGGACTTTTTTATTTCTTTGCTGTGGGATGTTTTTGCTTGGCAAAACAGACAGCAGAAATTTTCAATGCCCCTTTCTTTCTTCTTAGAATGTATCAGTTTCAATCTTGTTCTTAAAAACAGCAATAAAATCCACCTCCTGACTTACAAGGATAGTAGCAGGTCTGAAGTGTTCACCATTATCTAGAATATCAGTGAGCAGACATTTGTCATTTAATTCACAAAAGGTTATTAAAGAAGTGTTCTTTCCTTCTGATTGGTGACAATAATTTAAACATCATGTTCTGTTGAATTTCCTATGCTCACTGCTTGGGTGAGGAAACCAAACCAGTAATTGATCTTGTTGGTTTATTGCTTTGTCCACTGTTTTTAGCTACCCAAGTTTTTTATCAAAGGTTTGATAAAAAGAAAGCTTAACAAAATATTTCAGCATCTTCGTTCCATTTGGGTGCCAAATTAAAAGAACCTGGAGTTTAGTTTCTCAGTGAAACAGTTCTCTACATTATAGGAAGCCGTAGCTTTTTCTTATGCTACCAGATACTGCAGATTCTGTTGTGAAGCTTGCAGGTACTGTAGCAGTTAGGGCTCCTTATAAACTTCAGAATTTCACTGGAGAAACAATGAGAAGAGAGCATGAGTACACTTAATCGTCTTCCAGTTGCCTTTCTTAGCCTCAGCAATTGTCAGCACTAGAGAGAGTCATTTAAAAATTTTGCACGTGCATTGTGCCAAGACCACTGTTCAGTCATGTTATGAAGTAGGAGTTTTATTTAATGCAGATTGAATCTGAAGTGCTAGGAACATCAGAACTGTATTTCAGTGAACAAATTGAATGTATTTGATATGAACAGAAGGGGGGGGCGGGGAATCACTGCTTGTGCTATCAGTATGTAGTCTGAGCATTTAGATAGCTGCTTAATGTAAATAACACCAATCCCATAAAACAGCCATATGAGAGAAAGGAAATTTCTTTTGGTTTAATTTATGATAGTGAAACTTGCCTATACCTTTTAACACGTTCCAGCTGAGGTTAATATTACCTACGGTGCCTTACTAAGAAGCTTAATGGCAATTCAAAGTGAGAAGCTATTCAGACTCAGTGGTAGTTGAGTACTTTCTTCCAAGTCAGACTTTTAATTGGCTCTAACTGTGGAAAAAAAGGGTGAAGGAGTAAAAAGAGAGAGGAAGAATTTTGGTGTGTTGACTCAGTGACCAGATAGAGATATTTTTAGCATGTAAAAATAAAAACATAGGTTTACACTGGAGATTGTAGGAGGTAGTGAGTTATCTGTAAGGAAACAAGTTTCTCAGCTGTATACAAGCTGTATGAATAAAGGGAAGACTAGTTAAGTCTGCAGTGACTGGTGTTTCTTCGTATCAGGAAGATTATGACAATCTTCTGCATTTCAGCCCTATAGAATTACTGTATTATCTAAGGCAAAGGATCCTTAGTCAAAGTATGTCTTTAATTTGCCTTCACTAGAGGTTGTTAATGTGTACAGTACTAAGCCTTTCCTCTGTGAGATCCTGACACCCACTGAAGCTGCTGAACATGGCTGATTCTAAGCAGAACAACTGCCTAGAGCCACAAAGCAGGCAACTGCTTTTCACAACAGATTGCTGGTTGCTGGAGGTGCAGCAAAAGACCCCAGCCCAGATACCTGCTTTGGTTATGCCATACAGCCTTTCTCCAGCTAGAAGAAAGCTCAGGCTGGGTGTATGATGGGAACTTGTCCCAGG